>VXBO01004043.1:70534-165715 GCA_013400135.1 Rhinoptilus africanus
AGGGACATGGTTTAGAAGGGGTTTTTGTCAGGGTAGGTAAATGGTTGGACTTGATGATCTTAAAGGTGCCTTCCAACCTCACCGATTCTATGATTCTGCCAATCAAGGATTGCTGCTGCATCCTTCATGGTCCTTTCCTATGTTAAAACAATTCTAGAATTTCTTTATGAACAGTAGACAGAAGTTAGACCTGAGTCTCTTTAGGTGAGCTTCCAAAAGAACCTTGGAAGGACTTCATATGGGTATGATACTCGTTCTGAAGTTTCAGTGTGTCTAGTAAAAGCAGGTCTAACCTTGTTTTATGATGGGGATATTCCATGTTTATAAATGTATTGCCTGTAATGATAAAAGATTTACTAAACTAATTCGAGCAAAACTAGCTCTCAACATCTAGTTTAGCCTTATAAAATCAGTATGAACTTCAATATAGTGAAAAGACATTTTATTCCTCTGTCTCTACACACATAATCCACAATGTAAATTGAGTCATCGTTGTTCACATCTGATATGAAACAGAATTTGAAGAGTGATGATTTTGTTTTGTATTCCATTTTAAGTACATGCAGGTATGTATATTGCCTTTTTTAGTATTGATATTTTAATAACCATGCTTATTGGTATTTTAATTATTTTTCAATCCTAATGTTTCTCTGTTGGTCCTTAGGTCTTACGTACAATTCATCTTTCCTTATCTGTAATGAGTTCTGAAGATTTTTGTAATTTTGAATCTCCCAGTTCTATCCTTTCCGTAACTCTTTTTCCTCCTTCTTCTGCTGAACATAATCTCCCTCCATGAGTTTCTTCTCTCCTTGATTACAGGCTAGCAATCCCTTCTAGATTACCACAAATGTAATGACCTTGGTTTTGTACTATGCTTTTCTCTGTATTTGTTTTTAAGAGTACACAGTTTTTTTCAAAATTACACTGTTTTCTAATACATGCTTTGTTTACTTCATTTCTGAAGTTTTTCCAGAGGTTTCCCAAGACACGCTTAATGATTTGTGAATTTTAGCATAAAAAATACAGTCGTTTTAAGCATAAAGTTGAAATGTCGCACACATTCTTAGAACTAGAAAATGTATTTTGTTTGAAACTAGAAAAACACTTTGAGAAAAATCCTTAAGAGATTTAGGAAAATTCTTATGAGAAGATGCTAAAATTTTACTGAACACTTTAAAATGTAGCTGGAGTTGTGAGAATCAAACTTGATTTAGTTTAAAAGCAGGCAGGAGGAACAGCAGAGGTAGAGGAGCGTACCATTACAATGACATCTGTACTCTGCCATATCTCACTTTGGTTTTTTGCAGATGACTCAGGCTAAGCACCAGCAAATAGCAACTCATATAAATACCCATTTGATTTGCAGAAATGAACAGGAGTTCTAAATTCATCAAAAATATTTAAACATTGCAAAGGTAGAACTGGGTGACTGAAAATGGCAGGAATCTTAAGAACGCAAGATATATTAAGAAAAGATGCATGAAAGCAAGCATGTATTAAGGACCTTGTCAAATTAATTTAATTTCCAGAATGAAGATTATAACGATTACATTCAGACCAAATTATTTCTATCCACGAGTGGATAAGCTTAATTTCTAAATTGGTGGGGTATTCTCTCATTTATTTTACAATAGAGCATATCTAAAATATATACTACCACCCTTGCCCTAGATGTCTTAAAATTGCCAGGAAACTGATGCCTTTTAAGTACAAAACTACTCTTCAAAAATACTCTTTGACCGTTTCTGTGGAGCTTTTTTTTTCCTGAATTAAAAAGTTTGTTTCTTTTTAAAATAAAAGTCCCAAGCAAATGTGCTCAAGACCTACTTAATTTTTTTTTCTGTGAAAAATATCTTTTTTAATTCAGGATTGTATGTCAGCACATGCATTTTCTAGATGAATTATGAATTTGGTAGACTTTGAAAGTGTTATGAGTGACTGAAAATGTCCCTCTTATTTATGATTCATGTAGAACTTCCTGGAGTGCCAAAAGTATTTCAGATGTACTGTTATATCACCATTGTTGTGTGTATCATGTTTCCAAAGGTGAACGTTTTTCTCACTTTCCTGTAATGCAGATAAATCTGACTTTTCATGTTTGTTTTGGAGGTATCCCGAATTCTGGCATCATCAGCAATAGAATGAATACAGATCTTACATATGCATATTTGGGATACTCATCTCCTGCAATACAAGTTACTTTTCAGGTAATAATTCCTTGTAATAATTATAATTCAATTAGACTTGACACTTGGCATATAGTGTGGCTGTTCATAACAGACTTTTAAAAATGCAGTAAACAAGAGAGAAAGATAAACTACATATAGACTGTAAAAAAACCCCATCCAACCAAAAACCCCCTACTGATCACTCTTTTAGTGAGAAACATTTAAAAGTAGTGTCATGTATTTTAGTTTTCTTTGGAACACAATTTAAAACTCAGTCTTCCATATCATCTCTCATTTCTGTTACTTTAACTCACATTGCAGTCTTGGAATATACAAAATGAATTCCTTTTGGACAAGACTGAAATGGAAGCTGAGCTGCACAAGTGCGTTTAATTCAGTGTCCTCAGGAACGAAGGGTCTGTGAAACCAAATTAAGACTGGTCGAAATTAACTCCTCCTGAAAAACACATTTTATGAACATCCTCGACACCAATTGTTTCACTGTGCAAATTCACACAGAGGTAGGAAGAGCCTATTTTTTCATTGAAGCAACTGCGTGCAGGATGTTGATGTGTTGGTGACAATCCTAGTACAGAAATCCTTTTCTGGGAGTTTGTGTGGAGACAAGGCAAGAGCTTTGGTCTGAGGCTCTTTTCCTCTGAACTCGACAACAAGGTTGCAAGGCCTCTCTCACAGCTGTGCTCTGGAACATGGTAGATAAAATATTAAATTACTTCACAGTAATTTTCTATATATATCAAAGCAATTTAGCCCTTTGAGATTCACAGATTCCAAGTAATTTCAAGATTTTTATGTCTCACTCCCCTCCTTCCCCCTCCCTCACGTTAAAACAGGATTCCAAAGAGAGGTAAAGTATGGCTCGAGTAACTGACTTCAAATTTACAGCCCTAAATTTGCTTTTTAGTTTTGGCTTCTGCAGCAAATTTGCTTTACTACATCTGTTTATTTTTACTAAATGTATTTACAAGTTATCATCAAAGCTCTCACACTTACACAAAGGAAAAGCAACTTTTTTGTATAAATTGAAATCCCCCTGTAACCTTGTCCATAGACTATGTCAACCTAACTACAGACTCTTGACATTTCCATGGCACCTATTAAACTTCATCCTTATTTAGGAATATACTAGGAAGGAAATATACTGTTTTCTAAGTTGGAATTTACTTACAACCTTGGCTGCTGATATGATACTCAAACTGGTGAGCAAACAGGATTAATTGTGCGTCTATTCACAGAACTGTAGAATACCAGGTTGGAAGGGACCTCAAGGATCATCTAGGCCAACCTTTCATGGCAAAAGCATGGTCTAGACAAAATGGCCCAGCACACTGTCCAGCTGAATCTTAAAAGTGTCCAATGTTTAGGAATCCACCCCTTCCCTGGGGAGATTATTCCAATGGCTGATTGTTCTCACTGTGAAAAATTTTCCTCTTGTATCCAACTGGAATCTCCCCTGGAGTAGCTTGTACCCATCATCCCTTGTCTTTTCCATGTGACTCCTTGTAAAAAGGGAGTCTTCATCTTCTCTATAGCCACCCCTTAAATACTGGAACATGGTGATAAGGTCTCCCCCCCAAGCATTCTTTTTTCAAGGCTGAACAAACACAGTTCCGTCAGCCTTTCTGTATATTTCAGGCTTCCCTGTCCTTTGATCATCTTTGTGGCCTTTCTCTGGACCCTCTCACACCTGTCCATATCTTTTTTGCATGGTGGGGACCAAACCTGAGCACAGCATTCCAGGAGTGGCCTGACAAGTGCTGAGTAGAGTGGGATAAGGACTTCTTTATCTCTGCTGGTGATGCCCTTGTTGATGTAACCCAGCATCCTGTTGGCTTTCTTTGCCACAGCAGCACACTCTTCACTCATATTGAGAAAGAAGAACGTTAATCACGTGGGCAGTTGCTTTATTTTTTGATAATTGTATTAAAATTGTGGATTAAATCTCCTTCAGGAAACTATTTTGATAATAATCAGTCATTTACCAATACAGACCCACCATTTTTTACAAGGCCAGACTTCTGTTCCTGTGGTGGTTTTGAAAACACAGCTCTTGCTGGTGACATAAGTTAACATCTCTGCCTTTACCTGCATGTGAAAGATGAGATGCTCAGAAGGTTAATTGGATGATGCCAGTGAGGCATTTAGAAGATGCCAGAGCATTATGAAAATAACAGTAACTTCACCTGTCCTTGAAAAAATCTGAGGAGAGCTTTGACAAATAATTGTTCACACTTCTGAATTTTTCATAATTTTATGGAAAATTCTGGAATGGGTGAAGTGGTCCTTCTGTGCCTCTAAGACGTATTTTATAGTATTTTCTCCATTTGCAGAGACTTCTCTTTTGTGTTATGAGAAAGCAACTTCTTACTGATTAACTGTCTAACCAGGTTTTCTTGCATGATAAATCAAAACAGCAAGGTTCATTAGCCTCTGTAATGCTTTGGAATACATAAATTGTGGAAGGTATTAGTATGTTTTGCATACAGTGATTGCATAGATACATTAAAATACACTTTCAGTGCAGTCAAAGTTAAGCAGTCAATTAGTCAAGTTTAAGAGATGCTAAAGTTAAATTATTCTGTGTTTACTTGGTTAATGAAAATCATCATCTTAGCTATTTTCAGAAAAAGATGTAAAGCTCCAGTTTCAATTTTTCAGTACCGGCCCATACAGAAAGATTCGTTTCCTACATAAGGACTATATTCTTTAGTGTATGTGGGGGTGGAGTGAAGTACTATTAATCTACAGAGATCTAACAGATCTCACCTCTGAGATGTGACTTTCCATTCTTGTTTCTGTTGTAGCTGTGAAAATCAAACTAAACGGCAGACCACATAGTCTTCTATCCCCCTTTGAAAATACTTTGAGAGGCAAATTAAATAGTAGTTGATGCTTGTTTAAATAATCATGGAAATCCTGAGCCAGTAGGCTTCAGTACTGTGTGGAAAAAATTAAGATGTTTGTATTATAGGTAGTATATAATAGTTTGTATTATACGGTCTTACCTTTCAGCAGAATGGTAGTAACATTGGAGGTAAAATGTAATGTCCTGTATGCATCGCTTTCTAGCAAAATCTATTTTGTGTATGTAAGTTGCGTATAATCCGAATATATTTCTGTCCTTTTGAAACACTTTTTTGATTATCTTCATTTATTTTCCTTTCTTTAAATATGATACATATGTATGAATCCTGTGATTGATTCTGATGCACTTGTATCAGCTATGCTTCGATATTAAAGCTGGGGTCCTAAAGATAGTGATATTGTCCTAATTTTTATCCCCAAAAGTTCATACAATATGTCCTCCTAAGAGCTTTCAAGTGAAAATATTCAAGTATGTTATACTGAAATATTTCATAGACCTTAAGATACGAATCTTTAAAACTCTAAATACACTTTAAGAATAAAATAAGGTTAAATTTATCTAAGATAAAAATATTTTGAAAAGAAAGCAAAACCATGAATGTGGGTTTTGTTATATAATCAGAACATTATGCTTAATAGCACACACACAGTTTTACTTGTAAATTCCCTGAGGTACATCCAAAAATCAAATTGAACAGCAAAAAAAAAGCTGTTGCTGTTTACACAATGAAAAATAACTGATTTTGACTACTAAATAAATATTTTGGGTTTATTTCTATATTTTTGTGTTTCCTTTAATGTTACTAAAATATCTTAATGTTTTGAGTAATATCTTAATTTATTATTTAGCTAAATTCTTTTGGAAATCTTTGTGGAACCAAATGCAGGTATTTGTGTTCTGCTAACACTGACTAGCAGAGGAGCAGAGGTAGGTTTTGCGTATTTGTTCAAGGAAGGAGAAATGTGACTGATTTGTTACTGGCAAAATGGTAGGTGCGTATGGATTTCTAAAGCACTTGTGAGTCTTGATTTGACTGACAAGTTGATTTAACTTGCTAAAGAAGTCATAAGCTCAAGAAGGAAGGTTTGGTGGTGAAGGTGAATATCAGAAATCAGTCAAGAGGGTTTTTTCTTCTGTTATTTTTGAGGTTGTAGTTAGTGACAGTTAATATGGTTTAAAAATTCTAGTGATTTCTATCAATTTTAATTATTAAAGCTGAACCTTTTCAAGAAATTATTTAGCCACTGGATAAAAACGAACATCAATACCCTGTGTTAGGTTTAAATGTAGAGTATCTGAAATATTTCAGTAACTGAAATATAAAGGTAAGAAAACTTGTATATGTTACTTGTATTTTATTATAAGCAACATAGATCTATTTGCTGGAATGAAACAGTATCTGTGGTTCTGCGAAGCTTGTGTGTTGTCATTCTGCACTCAAAATTATAGAACCCAGTACTTTACAGAATTATGTTTCTGTATCTGTAAAAATTGAGCACCTTTCTGAATTCCTTTTGAATTAATCATCCTTTCATTGTGTTAAAAATAAAATTTGAATCTGAGTAGTTGACCAAATTCAAAGGATGAACAGTATAATTCGCGTTACCTGCAAGCTCCATGACTGTTACACGATCATCTAGTTACACATCTAGGTGACTGTTCCACAGTCATCTGGCTAGTTACAAAATCTTGCCATACAGTATGCTTCCCTAAAACTGCTCTTCTGTTAACTTGGTAGCATCTTAGCTTCCACTTTCCCTCTGTGACCAGGCTTCCTTTTGGGGGGCACAATGAATATTATCTGGAATCATGTGAAGAACCTTCAAGAGTTTTTATAGTTTTCTGATATTTGTCTTAAATTATATTTTTCTTTACATGTGCTATTGCTGTCGCAGTATTTCATTAGAAATATTTACACAACATGGAATAGTTAGTTACTGCCCTTGTAGGGAGAAGTCACTGTTCTATTATACAAAATCCCCACAATTACTGGCTGGATTGGTAGTGCTTTTGTCTTGTTTAATTTGTAACATTAACCTAGACTTCTGTCTTTCAGAGGAAGAACTTGTTTCCAAATAGGTTCTTTATTTTTATCAATAGCCTTCCCACCTCTATCTTAATTGCTTAATGTTTATGCATCATCTAGAAGTGTGAAATGCTGTGACAATTTGATGGTTTTATGAATTCTTTCAGCACTCTGCTTTTCAATACACTTTTATTTTATTGTGAGTACCAAATGGCAAATTGAAACAAAGGTGACGGGTTTGAAAGTGGGGATGCAGTTCAAAACTGTTCTGCCATGGGAGGAGAATCTGTAATACTGCCAGTCAAGTTCATTAAATTATGTTGTTATAGTAACTGGTTAGCCTCTTCCATACTTAAAATATCTTGGGTCAAATAATTAGTACTGCCTAATTGTATTTTATTGCAAAAGAGGCAAGTAATTAAAGAGGTTCTTGCAATAGTTATGGGGCCAGAAAGGGTCAGAAACTACTTGTAATTGGAATATATTTCGTGAATATGAATTAATACATCTAATAATCTAAATGTCTCTTCATTCCCCATTCCAAAAAAGTATCCAGCATATTTGAATTGCTGTTGCTTGCTCGGAAACATTAATGGATAAAAATTGTCTCTTAGCCCTACTCTTCTGTTTCTTCCCCCTTTGTCTCTTCTTGTCAACTTAAGAAACCTATAACATGTATGACATATTTAGACCTTCCCTGATGTGATATCCACGTAGACAAATGGCCCAATAAAATCTGTTTTGGCCTTGTTCAGTGTGTTTCTCTGTATTTTGGCTGTCAGTCCTGTGTTGCTGCAGGTTCTTTTGTTTTTCCTCCCACTTTGTCCCTCTTCATGAAAACTTCCTGAGCATTTGATCAAAGACAGCAATCATCATAATCCACAAATGTAGAGCTTTGAGGGAAAAAAAGATTTCTCACAATATTTGGGATTTTGCATCAGCAAGTGCCAAAATCAATCAGAAAAAGTAGTTTAACCGATCCCATGTGTGGAATTAGAGCTTTTTTTTTTCATGGTCTGAGGAGGTAATTTATATTTCTCTTCAGAATCTCTGGATTTGATTCACCAACCATTTTTTGATGCCGAGTACAGAATCCGTCATCTGTTAGTAAAGGTTCTTTGCTTAAAGAGAAAACTCTGCCATCCTGAAGCGGGGGATTGAAATAGAAGAGCTTCTGAAGTGGTTCCATAGCTGTATAGTAGACTGCAATGTGTATAAAGCAGTACTGAGGTTTGTTGCAATAGATGCAATGGAAAATGAGAGAGAAACGTATTGTAGCCCTCTACCTATTTAAAAGTAAGCACAATTAAAATAATACCCAGCAAAAGCTTTCCAATCCCAAACATAGGTCGGTAAATCTTTCAATGACTGCAGTTGGAACTTTTTCATCTAATCCAAGCAGTGTTCTCCGTGTTACTCGTGTTCTTGCATTATAGGGCTTTGCATTATACAGTTGACAGTCCCATCTGTTTCCCTTCTACCTTCACTAGCATCCTCTTTTTATGTTTTCTTTACTTAACAAGGTCATTCATACCTCATCTCTGTGCGTACAACTGTAGCAGGAGCTTGTGATAATTAGGTATGGGAGGCACAGGGAGTTATTCCCAGCTGGCACCTCTGCCATATGGTTTTGAAATGGCTCTTTGCAATGAGAAGTAAAGCTTTACTTCTCCCCTCAGGCTTTCCTTAAGGTAGAAAAGTTGATGTATTTGTGGCAATGAAACTTTTCAATATTTTGCCAGACTTAATTAAATGGAATCCATTTTTTTAATTAAAACAAGCAAATGCTTTTCTTGAGCCTTTGAAAAAAGCAAAATTCTCTGATGAAATCAGAAGAAAAAAGAAAAATTATGACCTTTTTTCCCCAACAGTTGTTTCAAAATTATGCTCTTTTTTCTTTTTAAAAAAGAGAGATTGTTTCTTTATTTCACATTGTATCAGTTTCTCTTCCACTATGGCTTGCAGGTTTTTTGGTCTGTAACTTTTCTTTGAGCTTTCTGGATTCACCTTCTGTTACATGCATATCGTAGGGTTTGTTAATATTTAACTTGTTTAGATTTAGATTTAGTAAGTCTTTAAAGGACATACTACTTCTATTAATTACACAGCTGTACTGGTGATTACTCCATGTGTTGGATGACTTGTGTAGGGAATGCAAAGTGATAGTATTTTGAAAGTGTTATTGCAATTTAATATGTTTGCATATAGAACCACTTTAGATAAATGCCCTACTGTTTTACCTTTGACAGTGTACTAGGATAAATTGTGAACATTTACTGTCTGAATTTGCTCAAATAATTGCAAAAGGCAAACTTTTATCCTTCAAACACGGCAAAAGGATTATTTTCTAACTTCCTCAGATGTTAATAAAATTGTAGAATGTACACAGATCCCACATATGCTGTGAATATAATTGCTCTTTACACCGTTCCTCTAAATCAACAATTTCTTCATGAAACGAAAAATAATTTGTGTACAGAGTGATGTATACCTGACAGAGGGGCATAATTATGGCTAATGTGAAAAGTAGTGCTGTTTTATTTGAAGATTGAAAAATATTTATTAGAAATAAGATAGTATTCCATTTTGAAATTTCCAGTCAATTTAAGGGAAAAAAATGTCGTGGCCATCATTTCGTCCCTTGATTTGCACTCCAAGTATTGCCATTTGATTTAAGTAACAGTTCTTTTGGAAGTAATTTCAAATAAATATATGCATATTGATTTTTGCTTTAAAATCTAGTCTTAACCTTAACAAATTTTAACAGCCAGCACAGGTATGTTTGTTCAGCAGAAACTAAACAGATAAAAATAATACAAATGTTTGTCGTAGTTACAGCAAAGATACGAAAGACGTTCTGCTGTTTTTCATGATGAAAATTGCCAAGCTTTTCTTTAAAACTGAACACTGCCACATGAATATGTATTAATTTAACTAAATATCAAGAGATTTAAAATCCATATTCTCAAGTATTAAGTGCTCTGATGAAGATAGTTTCTTAAAAGGGCATAAACCCATTCTCATTGGATAAAATATAGTTTATTACTTAATAGCCCATCTTCAATTCAAGTCATGCCAAAAATGGAGGAATTATATGCCATCCAGATTATTCTAAGGCATGTTAAAAATGTACTAACCCCTGGAGATTTGCATTATTTATGAGAGATTAATAGCCATTTGCATGAATCTGTCATCATTCTATCTTTTCAAAAAACAAAGGCTGAAAGTATTGTATTAGTTCCATTGGTGTGAATCCAGAATAAATCTATATAACTATCACTAAAACATGGTCAATTGAGAGGAGAAAAATTCCTCTGCCAAGTATGAAAAATTAACTTGAAAGTCAGCAGAAATGTTCTTTGTTCTTTACTTAACTTGGTCCCAAAAGATGGAAAAGAGTATACAGTTCGTAGCTTCATAGGACACGCGGGGTTTGTAGAGTTTACTGATCTGCCATAGATTTTGCTTTAGTGTATTCGCCTTCTTAGTTATGATCTTCCCAGTCAGGGATTGAATTTATGACTTCTTTCATATGAAGGTGAAACTATCTCGTGTGTTGCGCTTGATCATTTAAATTTATTACTGCACATCTGTAACTACTTCATGCCAAAAAAATATCCCTGAACTGTGTTTCTTTTATCTTATAGAAAGTGTTTGGTGTTCTGGTCTTCAGAGCTTGAACTTGAGGCAGGACAGATGATAATTAAAAGACATGGAGTAGCTTTGAAACATTTTGTTGCTTTGTGAGAGCTAGGTTGAAATACCAAAATTTATTTGACATGCCAGCTAATTTCAGTAAAAAATAGAACAAAAGAACACTGAAGATTTTCAAAAACTATGTGTGTGATTACCGGGAAATCCTATTTTAGTCACATTTATGAACAATGAGAATTTGGCAGATTAATCTCAGTTGTAAGAGTAAAACTTGCTGGGTTTTTGGTCTTTACTGCCTCTAAAAGTCAGAGAATACTGTAATATGCTTTCATTTAGGAACATAACCTGAAATAGGTTTTGAATGCGTTAGTTTTAAGAGACCAGGGGTAACATTCATCAGCAAACTAAAGCGGCACAGTAAGATACACAAAGCTTGTGCAACTCTCTAATTTCATAGCTTCTTTTAGATCGTTTATCACAATTGCTGTTTTGAAATCAATTACTTTTTTGTAAGGAATTACTTACATACTGCTACTTTATTAAGAATTCTTGCATTTTTAAAGCATTTTACTACATATTTTTCATGTGAACAGCTACAAGTTCACTTGAAATAGGTACAAGTGGATATTTTGTCCTTGTTCATCATTACAGTCCTAGGGCTCTGATAGCTGGGAGTTTGCCAGCGTCCCAGATGGAGGAAATAATACCGTGAATTAGTTTGTTGTGTTGGCGTTAAGACCATTATCAAAGGCATCTGATTTGATGCATTCAGCAGGATGCTTGAGATCTCAAGGATCTGCAGCAGAGCTGCATGAGACGGTGGGGAATGCTGCCTTCTTGCTTCTTGGACTGTTCTTCCTGTAGTTTAAGAATGAATGTCTTATATGCTGAAATGCAGGGCCATGGTAGCACGGATATTCCCACAGCTTTGAAGGGAGAGGGCTGTTCAACAACTAGAACACTTCTGTGGTTTAGCATTTTGTATCAACTTTACTTTCACAGGCCATGTTTTACTGAAAACCAACTAGTCATGGGGCCAGGGAGAAGCAGGCAGAGATACTGGTAGTGGAAATAGTAGGCCTGACATGATTGTCAGCTAAGGAATCTGAACACTCTTCTGAGGCTACTTGGAAGTGGAGATCTATTTCTGTGTCTCGTTCTCAGCATCTTGTGAAGCAGATGGAATCCAAATAGCAGTCAGCTTTCTCAGGCTACACTCTTCTACTGCAGTTACTTTTGTTCGTCACCTGAAGTTCTGGTTCCTTGCAGACAATACTGCTTCTGTCTGGCCTTAACTATTTCTCCTATTTCTGGAGAGAGAACAGAGACAGCATTTCTCTCCTGAGGCTGTTGCTGACCTGGTTAGTTTTACTTACTCAGGGTCCTGCATCCTGCAAGCTTTGTGCTCTGCCTGACTAGAGAAGGTCATCTGTGAGCTACGCTGCTAGCAGATCTTCCCCTTCAATCGCAGCATCCTTCTTCAGTCCTTGGTGCCTTCTGCTGCTTGTACCCAGTGTCTCTTCCCTTTCATTTTCCTTTGCTATGAAGGGCAACCTTTCCATAGCCCTACACGGGGCTTCACCCCTGCCCATCTGTCTCAGCTCAGGCCTCTTAGCAACCCTGTGGAAACAGCACCTACCTGGCGCAGGCCTCCCAGCAACCACAAAGGTTGTCTTCCGTTACCCCAGACCTGGGTCAGACAGGGCTGAGGTGGGGAGCTTGGAAGAACTGCACTGCTCCTTCCCTGACACAGGGTGAGGAAAAGATGTTCCCACTGGCTTTTATGGTTGTTAAATCTGATGGGTAACATTGCTATTGACCTTGTGTTTATATTGAGATGGTTTTACTTCAGGAATGGTTGAAGAGAGATGCAAGAAGCAACTGGAAGAGTTAGAAGTGATGTTCACTGGCATTGTGATCTTTTAGGCAAGGGTGGAAAAGAAATGTAATTTTTTTATATCTCCTGTTTCTAATGAAGTAGACATGAAACAATTAAGAATATCAAAGCAGGTGACTGTGCACTCAGCCTTCATTTCATAGCTAGAGTGGATCAAATTTCATCTCCTATACACTGAATTGAGATCATCTAAATCTGACCAGGCTCCAAATCCAGTGTAACACAATTTTTGTAACTAATCTATGTAGCACTACATGAATAGAGCTGATCTGTGTATTTTCAGCAAGAGGAGAGTCTGGAAACCTTTTATGCTATAGGTGAAAAAACAAATAAACAAACCCAGCCTGACATACAACAGAACTAGCATAGTTTTAGGTTTTGTTATTTAGAGCTGAGGCTCAACAGCAGGTACATTAGTGTATCTGAACTTTTTTCAGCCTCACATACAAAGATTTAGGGCCTTACATTTTCATATGCATTGCCTATTAAGTTAGTTCTTGGAAGAATGGGGCACTGTATTGTAGAATTACAGAATCATAGAAAAGTTTGGGTTGGAAGGGTCCTTTAAAGGTCATCTCATCCAACCCCTCTGCAATGAGCAGGGACATCTTCAACTAGAGCAGGTTGCTCAGAGCCCAGTCCAACCTGACCTTGAATTTTTCCAGGGATGGGGCATCTGCTACCTCTCTGGGCAACCTCTTCCAGTGTTTCACCACCCTCAGCCTAAAAAATTTCTGCCTTATATCTAATCTAAATCTACCTTCTTTTTGCTTAAAACCATTAGCCCTTATTCAATCGCTACAGATCCTACAAAAAAATCTGTCCCCATCTTTCTTATAGGAACCGTTGAAGTATTGAAAGGCCACAATAAGGTCTCCCTGGAGTCTTCTCCAGGCTGAACAACCCAAACTCTCTCAGCCTTTCCTCACAGGAGAGGTGTTCCATCCTTCTGACCACTTTGTGGCCCTCCTCTGGACCTACTCCAACAGGTCCATGTCTTTTCTGTGCTGAGGACTCCAGAGCTGGAATCACTATGAGGGTCTCACCAGAGCAGAGGGGCAGAATCACCTCCCTCAGCCTGCTGGCCACACTTCTTTTGCAGACCAGCGTACAGTTAGGTTTCTGGGCTGCAAGCACAAATTGTTGGCCCACGTCCAGCTTTTCATCCACTGGTACCCCCAAGTCCTTCTTGGTAGGGCTGCTCTTGATCCCTTCGTCCCCCAGCCTGTATTGATACTAGGGGTTGCCCTGACCCAACTGCAGGACCCTGCCGTTGGCCTTGTTCAACCTCATTAGATTTACATGGGCCCACTTCTTGTGTTTGTCCAGGTCCCTCTAGATGGTATACTGTCCCTCAGATGTGTCAACTGCACCACTCATCTTGGTGTCATCTGCAAACTTCTGAGAGTGCACTTGAGCCCACTCTCCATGTCATTGATGAAGATACTGAACAGTACTTGTCTCAATACAGACCCTCAAGAGACACCACTTTTCACTTATTTCTATCTGGACATGGAGCCATTGACCACTACTCTCTCTCTCTCTGCATCCAGCCAATTCCTCATTTGCTGAACAATGCACCCATCAAATCCATCTCTGTCCAATTTAGAGAGAAGTATGTTTTGGGGGAGCATGTCAAAGGCCTTACAGAAGTCCAGATAGATGACGTCTGTAGCTCTTCCCTTGTCACTGATGTAATCATGACAGAAGGCCATTATGTTGGTCAGACACGACTTGCCCTTAGTGAAGCCATACTGGCTGTCTCAAATCACCTCCATGAACTCCATGTGCCTTAGTATAGCTTCTAGGAGGATCTGTTCCATGATCTTCCCAGGCCCAGAGGTGAGGCTGACAGGTCGGTAGTTCCCAGGGTACTCCTTTCTACCCTTTTTAAAAATTGATGCCGTTTTCCAGGGACTTCACCTGACTGCTATGACTTTTAAAATATAATGGAGAGTGGATTGGCAATTATGTCAGTACATTGTACTTAGAGTAATGTATTTGTAATGTATTCAGCCTCAATTAAGTGTTTCTTAAGCATTTCAGAGAATGTACTCTTAAACTAGCAGTTATATCTTCAAAGATTTTTTTTTTTTAGGATGAACCTGCTGATGCTTGAAACAAACCTGTAGGTACAAGCAAGCATTTTCGTCATGTTGAGAAGTCGTTTTAAGCAGAGACACTGTCTTGTCTGAGACTCTAGTAATCCAGATTAGTGGGAAAGGGGGAACAGAATTTAAGATTTTGTGTTGTACTACATATGAAAGACTAATGCTTCTACCGTTACATAATGATACATCGCCTTATAAGAATTTATTAGGACTGGTGTTTCTTCTGCCAAGGATGGACACTGAGCTGCAGTAATGTCAGCTTGGTGGTTTGACTCTGACTGAGGAAAGAATCCCCTGTTGGCTTCTCGACGATGCATATTTTCATTTCTTTTTTAGACATAGTCTTTCTCTTAGAAGCCTGGCAGCACTTTTAAGTATTTCAGAATTCTGTAAGAATAGCATTTCTGTGACTAAGCTTCTTCTCTTCCACATAGTAGATGCTTGTTACGTAACTTATACGTTATGTATATTTAATTTTGACATCATGATTATTTATTTATTATCCACCAGAAATTCATGTGCTAAAATCTTTGGTGTTGAGGTGATTCTTATCCTGGATTACAGCGGAAACTACCTTAGTATGGTAGGAGTAGCAATGCTTTCACTCGTCAAAGCAAATTCTGGCATTGCACTGTAGCATCTTCTGGTATAACCATTCTGACAGAAAGGTCTGTTTCAGTGGTCTGAGTGGTCTGAGGCTTGTCCTAAAAAGAAGGTTATTTCCCCAGTGCAGTTATCCATGACTACGTGGAGGTGTCCAGAAAGATATCAGTTTGATATAGACCTCCACATTCTGTCCTTTTTTTTCCATATGCCACAAAAAATCCAGATTACAAATTCTATCCAGGGAGAGAAAAGTAAAGAAACCCCAGGTATATATCTATACAGAGGCCTAATGAGATAGGTAATTAAAAAAAAAAAAGTCAGAAAGCTTACTTTCTTAATTTCACATTCTTTCTTACTTTCTTACATTCCAAAAAAACCCCTCTCTTTCTTTCAGAATGGGGAAGAAGGGGAAGTTCTGCTTAAATTTTACACCCTGCAAGAGAGTTAGGTACTTTATTGACAAAACTTTTTTGCTGACTGTTCTCTTTCATACGTTTTTTACCCTAATTCTTTTGTGACTAGAGTTAGTAAAACTTAGATATTTTCTCCTAGTATCATAACAAATAGTTGAAACATTACATTGATTTTAAAATAAAGTGTAAAATTAGTACAGTATTTTAATAACTTAAATGCAGATCATAGGATCATAGAATCATAGGGTTGGAAGGGACCTCTGGAGATCATCTAGTCCAACCCCCCTGCCAGAGCAGGGCCACCTTAGAGCAGGTTACACAGGAACGCGTCCAGGCGGGTTTTGAATGTCTCCAGAGACGGAGACTCCACCACCTCCCTGGGCAGCTTGTTCCAGTGCTCTGCCACCCTCAAGGTAAAGAAGTTCCTCCTCATATTTAGGTGGAACTTCCTATACTCAGGTTTGTGCCCATTACCTCTTGTCCTGTCACTGGGCACCACTAAAAAGAGCCTGGCCCCATCCTCCTGACACCCACCCTTTAAGTATTTGTAAGCATTGATAAGGTCACCCCTCAGCCGTCTTTTTTCTAGACTAAAGAGACCCAATTCCCTCAGTCTTTCTTCATAAGAGAGATGTTCCCATTCCCTGATCATCTTTGTAGCCCTTTGCTGCACCCTTTCCAGCAATTCCTTGTCCTTCTTGAGCTGGGGAGCCCAGAACTGGACACAGTACTCCAGGTGGGGCCTCACCAAGGCAGAGCAGAGGGGGAGGATGACCTCCCTTTATTTGACATACAGTGTCTGCTGTTGACACATCTACATATATTGTTGAAACTGTCTTTTCATTAGTAATGTAACAATATGTTTTCAGCTGTATGTAGAACAATTTGCATGCTTGCAGATATTAAGTATCTCACAAAATAGCACTTGGCTTTTGGTTAGCCCTGCTAGGAATAACTGCGTTGTGCTGGTACAGCCGAACACTTGAACTGCCACTTTCCTACCGAGTATAAACAAGCTGTATTGTAGGATTCAGACAATATATAACAGGTGAATCAAGTTGGTTATCAACAGAGACAGCACGCAGTACTATAAATATGTTTGTATAAATAATGGTGGTTTCATCAAGCCATGTGGACCAGTGAACCGCTGCAGTATAATGTTTTTTAATAATTGAGGAAAAGGGTTTTCTTGTTCCTTTTTGGGATGACGGCCCTTACAGTGTCCTGCAGGTTTTATATTAGATTTAATAGGGTGGATGGTATGAATTTGGAGGAAAATCAGTTTGTTTTCACAGCATGCTGCACTTTAGAGCTGCAAAATATACTCTGACAATCTGCTTTAAATGAGGCTTTTCAAGTTGTCCCTTATGTATAGCAGAGACAGTTGTGATGGCTAACAAAAACATTTTTAATTATGAAATAGGAAGTGTGAAAGAGGGGAACATCTACCTCATATCAACCTTTACTTTATTAAATTATTTACATTAGACTGTTTTACACATCTGCTATTTTTTCTACTATTAATTTAAACTAAAAACTGGGAGAAGGGGAAGATTCTTACTTAGAAGTGAGCACACAGAGTTCTATCTGGTATTGTTTGAAACTGAAGTGAGTCAGAAAAAAATATTAGCCTCAAGGTGACCTGTTTCCTAATTTGAGAGAGAATATTGTTACTCTTTGTTTGCCCAGTAGCATGCCTACCTGGTATTACTTCTGTGATGAATACCAGAGACAACATCGCATTTTTGTTGAATAGTCACGCTTTTTAAAGTGTGTGCAAAGGCAATCAAGACCAAATGAAGATACCTTTTTCTTGAAGACTTCAAATTGACCATTGTGTGGAGTTCATTAAAAAAAAAATATTTAAAAAGTCATTTGCCTTTGGAACCTCTAGCCCATAGTCAAACTAAACTTTTTTTAGTATGAGTAAATAGACAAGTTACTTGAGCTAGTCTGTAATAGTATGCTTTATTTAATTGTGCTTTTTGTTTCTGTGACCTTACCTGAATCCTGCTTTTTGTTCTAACATAGTAAACTATTCTACCACTGACTTGTCTTCTGCCTGACAGGAAGGTGTCCTTTGGCCAGAACAGAAAGCGAAGTCCAGATGATACAGCAGGCTTTTAAAGGCAGTGAACTCCTCTTTCAAGACAGCAAAAGCTGCCAAAACCAAACCCCAGTATAAATTGTGATCTGTGTTAGATTGGATAAATCAGAAAGAAAAATCTGTGTCTAACTGAACAAATGCAAGGAAAAAGATTGTCTGATACTTGGGCTAGAAAGTTGCCACTTGGCAATGGTCAAGAACAACAAATATTTCTAATAGAAAATATACAAACTTGATGCATAAGAACAAAAAAGCAACTTATTCAACAGTTGTTATCATAAATAATTTGCACTGGGAAAAGAAGTTCACATTTTGTAGCCCCAAGTGTCTTGAAAAATAGAAGAGAACAAAAAACCAAAACAATCTGTACCATTACAAAGTGAAATGGAGCTGCTGAACAGCAGAATGTTATTGAAGGTATACAAACAAATAAACAAACCTTCTGCCTCAATCTAGTTAATCTTTATTGTTTGAGAAATATTTTTTGGCTTAGAAATAAAGATATTGTTTTCTCTAAAGAGATTTTCATATGTTCCTCCTGTACCTGTCCATGTCAGTCAAAACCTTAAATATGTAAATGTTCACATCTTTTTCTGCCTTGATACTTTGATCAATATCTAACTGTAACTTTGTTTTCTTTTTTGTAAAGAACTACCATTTTGGTTATATTGAGAAAAGTTAGCACGCAACTGTGCTTACAGTTCCCTAGAGTAATTTGCCAGCATACCATTGCGTACCGTCTCAGATGTTGCGATTTCTTTATAAAACCTCTGTGAAGTTAAATGAGAATAAGAGGCACTATCAACATGTAAACCTGTATGCATAGAAACACTGTAATGTTTGTGCTTTCTTTTGTACTACACTATTCAGTGTGGTAAAGCACTGAAAGATTTTAATGCTCATTGTTTCCCTGAGCCAAGAACGAGAAGAGGACGCTTCTGAAAAGCTTGATGTTGTCTTCTGTGTCTCCAGAGTTCTTTAAAACAGGAATACTTGGCTGCCTCTTTGCAGTTGTGTCCACCAAAGTATTATTGTTTCTAAATTACTTTGAGAACACTAAACAAGGTGCACTTTTGAAGAGCCCAGAACAACAGTAGAATGTTGCTGCTGATCTGCTTATTTTCATTGGGCATGTGCATCATGGCTTTGCTTGCGCATCATGGCAGAAGGTAGAAGGTCAGTAGATTTGTGTGAGTTTCGTGGGGAAGCGCCTGATCTCTTTCTATGACCATGTGACCTGCCTTCTGGATGTGGGGAAGGCTGTGGACGTTGTCTGTCTGGACTTCAGTAAGGCCTTTGACACTGTCCCCCACAGCACTCTCCTGGAGAAGCTGGTGAATCATGGCATAGACAAGTGTACTCTTCACTGGGTAAAAAACTGCCTGGATGACCATACCCAGAGAGTTTTAATTAATGGGGTGAAATCTTCTTGGCGACCAGTCACCAGTGTGTCCCTCAGGGCTCAGATTTGGGGCCAGTTTTGTTTAATATCTTTATCAGTGATCTGGGTGAGGGGATTGAGTGCACCCTCAGTAATTTTGCAGATGACACCAAACTAGGTGGGAGTGTTGATCTGCTGGAGGGTAGGAAGGCTCTACAGAGGGACATGAACAGACTCGATTGATGGGCCAAGGCCAATTGTATGAGGTTTAATAAGGCCGAGTGCCAGGTCCTGCATTTCAATCACAACAACCTCAAGCAACACTACAGGCCTGGGGAAAAGTGGCTCGAAAGCTGCCCAGCAGAAAAGGTCCTAGGGGTGCTGGTGGGCAGCCAGCTTAACATGAGCCAGCAGTGTGCCCAGGTGGCCAAGAAGGCCAACAGCATTCAGGGCTGTATCAGCAATAGCGTGGGCAGCAGGAGTAGGGAAGTGACTGTGCCTCTGTACGGCACAGGTGAGGCCTCACCTCGAGTACTGCATTCAGTTCTGGGCCCCTCTGTACAAGAGGGACATTGAAGTGCTGGAGCGTGTCCAGAGGAGAGCTACCAAGCTGGTGAGGGGTCTGGAGACCAAGTCATATGAGGAGAGGCTGAGGGAACTGGGGTTGTTTAGGCTGGAGAAGAGGAGGCTGAGGGGAGACCTCATTGCCCTCTACAACTACCTGAAAGGAGGTTGTAGAGAGGTGGGTGTTGGCCTCTTCTCCCAAGTGAATGACAGGACAAGAGGAAAAGGTCTGAAGTTGTGGCAGGGGGGGGTTAGATTAGATATTAGGAAGAATTACTTTACTGAAAGAGTGGTCAGGCACTGGAACAGCCAGCCCAGGAAGGTGGTTGAGTCACCATCCCTAGAGGTATTTAAGAAACATAGATTTTGCACTTCAGGGCATGCTCTAGTGGCAGAGATTGTAGGGGGGTTTTTTGTGTGTGCATGGTAGGACTCAAAGGTCCTTTCCAACCATGAAGATTCTATGATTTTATGATTCTATGAAAACTGTTTTGGAGTTATATCTGTGTATTTGTTTTGCATCAGAAAACTAAACTCCTGAGCTTTAGAATATGGCCTTTTAATGTGATTTATCTTACTTTTATTAAGAGATACAGCTTCCTTAAAAGGAGGGAGATTGATCGTATCTAGTTGAGTCTGAAACATCTGTTGCCATGCATAGGCACTGATGATTGTCACAGTTATGGAGATGCAATTCCTGGTAGGTTCAGGGTTTAATAACTAAGTTAAGTCTGTTGTGACTGAAGCAGACTGAAAAGAAAATGTGTGGTATAGATTTTCAAGCTGAATAGTATTTTTTATCCTTTAACTGAATCACTCAAGTTTGCTATAGGGGAAGAAAAGCTCATTTTGCTGCAGCAGGAGCAAGTGATCCTTCCTTTTGATTAGAGACCTGTTGCTGCTAGTTGGAGTTTTGTTCATGTGAGAACTGAAGAGAAAATGTAAAGTGTTAAAAAAGAGCATCAATATGGGATGTATGCTCAATAGAGGTTTCCTTTTCACTAAAGCTTTGCTATTGAAGAGTGACTCAGGACTAGAAAAGCAAAGCACCGGTGGAGGATAAAAAAAAGTTAACCTTCATAAATAAATCATAGTCTAAAAATTTTATATGAAGCTATATATTTTCCTAGAATGTATATTCTTGTTGCAAGATATACTAGAGACCTTTTTCTTTATATTCTTGGTGAAAAAGCATTATCCATGAAGATAAATACCTTCTTCAGGGGGACTGTAGATTGTGGGTTTTACCTTAACATTTTCCAGTGCTGTACCATTTTTCATGTTTCGGAAGGAAAGTATCCTAGAAAAGAAACACCAGCCATAAATCCTGAGAACCTTTCTTCTGGATCCTTTATTTATTAGTTGAATGTGCAGCAAAGTGCAATAGTGTGTAGGTGTAGCCATATTAGTGTTGTTCCTAGGTACACGTCTTTGGCAGGATTGACTTTACAGGTACGGAGAGCGGAGTAGAGGCGGAGAATCACCTCCCTCGACCTGCTGGCCACGCTTCTCCTGATGCAGCCCAGGGTACAATTGGCTTTCCGGGCTGCAAGTGCACACTGACGGCTCATGTTTAGCCTCTCGTCCACCAGTACCCCCATCATATGTACATTTTGGCTTCTCATTTACTCTGCGGAAGGGAACACTTGTTTCAGTCCAACCCTGCACACTGGGTTTGTAACCAGGCTTATCAGAGTCATAAGAATAACAGCTGGTGTCTGTAGACCAAGAAGTGTCCTTTTTGACAGTTATGCCAGTAAATTGCAGTAAAACACTGCAGATTTGAAGTTGTGTATGAAAGGTGGCTGGCAGACTTAGAATCATTTCCAAACACTTTTGTGTTCTGTAGCCATGTTTTTACTATGTCGTAACTTCTAAACTTTCAAAGCCCAGTTCTGACAACTGAATTGATACTTTAGCTGCTTAGCTATTATCAAGAAGGAATGTTTTGGTGAATAAAAGAGTTCATTTGGGTAAGTTAAACCAAGACCTATTTAAACAAGCCAGCATGACAATTCTGTTTGAGAACAAGTATTTGCAAGGTGGACATGCAATTGGCATCTGCCTTTTGTTAGTATTCCTGATAATCCATGCAAATTTATTATTTATACATGCTGCATTGGCACCTCATTAGATATGAGCATCAACGCTCCAGAGACTTCATCATGCTGACCTCCTTTCAGGCTAGGACCAGAGAAACAGCATGACTTTCTCTGCAAATGATCACAAGCTTTCCAGTAAATAAGTATTGCAAGGCAGTGAAGCTGGTTTTGGTGTTTATTGTACTCCTAACTGCTGAGGCAGCTTGGTAAAAAAAGAAAGCTAGTTAGTTAGGAGCTGATGGATGAAGAAGCAAATAAATTAGTCTGGATAGGAGTATAAAAGCAGATGTGAACTGGGACAATGGCAGTAGAAAGAGGGATAAATTAGAAAGAGGAGAGAAAAATAGCAATAAATATGAGCTGAATGGAGAAGAGTGAGGTGAGGGGTGGAAAGAAGGCGGCAGGCTGGCTGTGATGAGCTCCCTGCCCATCCCATTTCTTCTTGGAGAACCTGGAAATGAATCTAGATCTCTTGTACCCCAGGCATACCGATATCCCATGCTTGTCTGCTTCAGTGTGATGGAAAATTTCTCTTTCCAATTTTAATTTTTTTTTAAAATAACTCTGTATCAAATATTTGTTGAGTCAAGTACTGGCTCATCTAGGAGATAATATGTTAAGAATGCCTGGGTAAGCATTAGTTTGAGTGAAGCAATGTATTGTGATACAGGTGCTACAGTTTTATGCAGGAACCCTTGAGCTTATGATGCACATAGTAAAATAGCACAGAGATAATAGGAAACGTGCTGTATCTGGGAGACGTTGCCTGAAAGCTCCTGCATGTTTTACTGCAAGAAAATGAATAGTGACTGGGGCAGATGGCTAAAGGAAGGGAATGGATTGATCCCAGGTTAGGGCAATAGGGTGAAACAGCTATGTGAAACAGCTCTGGTTTGTTGCTTCACCCCTGCCAGACTTTTCACAGAAATCTTCTTGTCTGGTTGAAAAACATAAAACTCAATTTTCAGAAGCATTGAGTATGCAGTGGCAATTGAAGTAAATGGGAGCGTATTGTTTTGAACATTGAACTTTGAATTTTTGTGGTCCTTAATAGAGACAATGTAAAACCCAAGTTAATACATTTCAAGTGGGTCTCACAAAATTAATGGATAGTAGTGACAGTTTTAGACCTGTTGTTTCTTTTTTCCCCAACTGAAGCTTGGAACTAGTCTCATCATTACAGATGTGATTTGAAGATGAACTTGTTCATTTTTGCTCTTACGTACCATGGTGATAATTGCCTAAAGACAGAAGAAATGGAAATAAATTTTCTGTGCCCGATCAAGATGGGTTCTTATTAAATACAGTCCACACCTGAACAGATTAAAAATAGTAATTTACCTTATATATAATAAGTTATAATAATTGTTTCAAGTTGCATTTCTAATTTTTAAACTTGTTCATATATATGTTGAACACTCTTTAATTGTGTTGGGATTTTTAGCGGGCAATTTTGGAATTTTCCATCTGAAGTCATGCATTCAGGAATAAAACTGCGTGCCAGGATGTCTTGGCTGGTAATTCTTGTCTTCTGGGCTGTAACATCTTGCTCCCATGTTCTACATGAGTGTTGTTTCCTGTCATTACTTAAGTCGCCATTCTGGAATGGGGCAAGGTGTTAAAAGCTATCTTTAAATTTTAAATATACAAAGCTAGATCTCTGTGTGTTTCTGTAGTGGGCGACTTAAAATTTTGTATAGCTTAAAAAGGGATGGACATGTTCCATCTAAGGTTTAACTTGCATTATTTGAGAAGGTGTGTTATTCTAGGGCATGTGTGTATTGACGAAGAACACAATAGCTGCCATGTATTTGCTACCACGTGTTTGCTTATGTAAATACTTGAATAGCATGCCTGGCTCGGAAAGTTGTCAGCAGAGTTAAGTTCAGCCTTCTTGCTGGCCAAAGATGCAGAAGAGACAGAGAGACATGTGATAGAGACTTCTCTTATTTCTGTGACAGCCATGTGGCAGTAGCTTGCCGCCTTCTGGTCTTCTTACATAAGGCAGCAAGCAGCTTTATTTCCGTTGTGCAATCAGATGTGCAAACACAAGGAGACATTGTCTCTACACTGAGAGGATACTGTGCGCTAACCAAGAACATGGATTTACAGCATACTAACTATTCCACACCAGTTCCCTGTGCGTTTTTTTGGGTACAAGTAGTATTCTGTCCTCACTTTGTGCCAAGTAGGTATAAGTCATCCCACGTTCAAAATGTCCATGCAAGAGAGTAAAGCCAAGAAGCTAGCGGTAGAGAAAATTCATATGCAGAGTTACTTAGCAGTAACGTTTTCTTGAGAACAAGCTCTTTTTAAATTTCACTTTTAGAAGATTAACTAAGCCCCTTTTATAGAAAAACTTTTCTGATCACATAATAGTAGCTTATAATTAAGAACCACATTGATTAACCTCAAAGGACACAATTAAGTACAGCCTAGGAATGACTTCAGTTCCTGTGCTTTGGCATATAGGAATTAGACTGTAGAAATATTGAAGCACTGCCTTCATATGCCTTTATAGACTTGTCAATTGATGAACATGAATTAATTCATTGCTTTAAAAAAAAGCCTAAAAATGCAAACATGGCAAATTTTAAAGTGCCTGAGGAAATTGTCAGCAAGAAGATATTTTCGATACAGTATTCAACACCTAAACATGCTAAACTGCTTTTTTTCTGTAATGTAATTTCATAACTGCTTTTTAGAAAAGTTAATTCCATATCTGTGTTTTAATTTGTAGGTACATTGAAACCTTGAAGGAGCACAAACCAAAAATTGTCTGGGATGAACAAATTGCTGAACACTACTTTGAATACAAAAAGTGAGTTACATTCATTAACTTACTGTTCTGCAAGTAATTTTGGGCATGGCCCAGTACACAATGAATTACCAGTTAACTATAGTATACAGTTGAAATCTGCAAATGGAAATTCTGCTGTTTGTGATCTGTATGTCAACACTGAACTGCAGCATAAAAGAGTGCTTCAGGTGAGGGAAGTAAATCGGAGAAGGTTTAATGAAATAACGTAAGCCAAAACAATCTTTAGAAGTCTGATGAGTCATATCTTTAGAAGTTATCCATCAAAGTTATCTGCTGAGTGTCTGTTAATCAGATGCTCTGACATCAGTACTGTGAGCTGTTGGGTGATTACCAATAACTTGGCCAAAAATAGTTGTGGTACAAGAGCCTGGTCCTAGTGATAAGATTGGTCAAGCAACAGCCTTCCACTAAATGGAATGTGGGGAAGTATAATGAGAATAATATCAAGTGACTTCCAGATAAAGGTTTTAAAAGGACTGAGAGCATGAATGGAAATGGTAATAGCTTTCTTTGTAACACCTTTTCCATCATGAAATGACAAGAGAATTCCTGATGGTAGGAAAAGTCCATTGAAAACAGATTTAAAGAAAAAACAAGCAACATCTTATTAAGCCTCAGTGATAATTTGCTATTTTTGTAAGTAAATATGCAAAAATACAGTAAAATTATACAAACAAAATCCTACTACTTCTGTAAAGCTGTATCTTTTATATTGCTCAATGCATTGGTAATGTGAAGAAGACACACCACTGAAAACAAGAGTAAATAGCTTTTTAGGGTGCTTTAAGAAAAAAAAATATATCAGAACTACTTTGTTATTTCCCAAATTCCTTCTTGGTTTAAATCTTTTTAAAAAAAGAAATAATGAAAAAAATAAAAAAAGTCCCACTTCTATATTTTTAGTTTAATTTTCAGGATTTCGCTCAACCTGTAATTTTTTCCTGAGTTGTCAGCAACATGTATTTCTTATCAGAAAAAAAAAAAAATATTTACCTGTTGGTTAGCAGTGTTTTAATTTATTTTCTGTGTTTGTATGAAAAGACTGGGATCGCTGTTCCTTGTATTTACTTCTTTGGTATCCTGTTGCAAAATTGCTTTGTGCCAAACAATTACAAGGTTTTTCATGTTAACTAAAGAGGAATAAATCAGCAGCTTTGTTTTGGTGATCTTTAACGCACAATCCAATTGGAGACACAATGACCGCTGGATGAAAACTTGCCCTCAAGAGAGTAAACCTGAGGGCTCAGTTTGAATGACATGCTTCTGGGATTCATTTCTGAAACACAGTTCCTAAACATCTCCTCACAAACTGAATGTGTGGGAAAGGGATAGCTTGTCAGTGTACAACATCTTTTGCCTTTGAAAGCCAAGCTTTGGAGATTCTTGTTTGAGGGCTTCCTGGAGGAATTTTTGATGCACAAAGCACAGTGGATCTGAAAATCACTCTACAGTTCACTTGCTGCGCTGTGCCATGTGGCTTGGCATGGCTGCGGTGGTTCAGCCGGCTGCAGGGAAGGGTTATTTAAGAGAACTCTCTTTCAGTTACCACTTTGGATGGGGATGGCAGCCAGGCCTGAAAAATGCTTCACTGGTGAAGTATCTCACCTGGAAATCTTGCATGTCTGCAGCTGCTAGGAAATCAAATCATGAATCTTTAAGCAGCTTTGTAGCTGGCAAAGATTAAAAATTACAAATAGTTACAGAAATCTGTTGTCTCTGAGTGCTTGTCCCAGTGGACTTCACAGGTTAAGTATGCATTTACATCATCTGTGGGATTTTAGGAGCAATGCCTACTTGGTCTGTCCACACGCTCTTCATTTTCTCCTAGCCTAACTGGGGAAGTGGTGCTGTGAGACCACTTGTAACTCATTCTTCTCATTATTAGGGGTTTAAAATGCAGCCTTGTTATCTGTGCCCAGTGTAGCTTGCTCTGTCTGTATATTTTATGCTGCTAGCATTTAATTTAACCTGAAAGATAGTAATCTGGGGGACTGGGGAAAATCTTTCCCAGTCTACATCTGACAGCCAAATGTCTTCATCTTTTTCAGATGTGCATTTAGTAGGCGCAGCTGTCTTTTACTGTCTGACAGTTTTATAATCCAGTTGCAACAAGATATCTCAGTTTGTTTACTTAGATCTAGTATCAGACCATCTCTGTTGTGAAATCTCTTCTTGGATCCTCTGTCTTCGCTGTCAGCCTTTTCACCTCTTTTAAGAGTTGTTCTCCTTAAAGGCTGCTAGTATGGGGTAAATAAGTATCTTGTCTGACTCTGCCTGTATTGTATCTCATTGTGACCAGGTTTTGGACAAAGTGTTGCACCAAAACAAGTTTGGGACTTTCATCTTAATCATGAAAGTTACCTATCTTTTTTCCAAAGTTGTGTTAGTTCTTAGGAAACTGTGCTGTGTTCTTTTAGATGTTTTCAAAGGCCTTATCCTGAAGCCTTTTAAGGAATCCTTTAGATAACCAGGGATTTTTGTTGTTGTGGTTGTGGAATGAAGTAATTGCTATGCAAAGACTCCTCTAGCAGATCTTTGACTCTATATAGTCGTGTTTTGAACTTTCTAACTTTACAACTGCTAGCATTGTCAAAGCCCATTTAACTAGGATGATTTTCTCAGGGGGACCTTTCTGACAGGTATTCATAGAATCACAGAATCTTCACAGTTGGAAAGGACCTTTGAGATCATTGAGTCCAAACATACACACACAAAAAACAACCCAAAACCCCCCAAAACCCACCCTACAATCTCTGCCACCAGAGCATGCCCTGAAGTGCCAAATCTACACGTTTCGTAAATACCTCTAGGGATGGTGACTCAGCCACCTCCCTGGGCACCCTGTTCCTGTGACTGATACCTGCAGGACAGTGACACAGTTGCATACTTGACTTTTAGATATATTGTGTACCTTCTCCTAGAGGCTTTTCTTTCCCCATCTCTTTGGATTTCTGTGCTGTGATATGTTTGTATCTACAGTAGAAAAGGGTCAGGAGTAGAAGTTCTTATCTGCAGTAGAAAAGGAAGAGAAGTAGAGAATTTTGGCCCTACCCTGCCATCGGTAGATAGAGTAGCCAGAGTGCAAGTAGGAATGAATGGAAGTTGATGTTGAAAGCGTCTGATTTCAGAGACACAGCATCTCAGCTTCCTGAGTGGAATGGGCATTGGGTAATAAATCTGAAACATACAAGCTGTTAAATGGCAAGTAGTATCTGTCTTTGATATGGCCATATTAATGCTCATGTGCTGAACATACTAGCATATATTATTTTTGATAGCAATAGCTTCTTCAAAATAAAATCAGCAGTTTTCTTCAGCACTGTCTTTGTTTCTTTTTAGTGGGAAGCAAAAAAACTGGCTTTGAATTCTAACCTCAACTAAAAATCCCAAGGGAATCTATCAAAGCTATTGTGACTATTTGATTTTCCTGTTTTGCAGAAATAAAGGAGGAAAACATGCTGTCTTCTACCCAACACTGAAGGTAGGTGCCACTTTTTCGTGTCAGAGGACTGTAGGAGGAAAGAGATGTTTACTTGACTTGTTGCATTATTGAGACACTTCAGAAAATGTTGAACTGGGTTTAGGCTTTTGTGAAAGAAGCTTACCCTGGTGTAGTTATTACGATTCAAAGCTTCAGCTGCCTGTACAAGAAGATTGGGGGTTTGGAACCTTTGGAGATTAGCCATGTCTAAAGATAGGACTGACTAGGGCAAACCAGTGTTCTGAGAGGATCTGATCAAGTGTCTAACAGACATTCTGATTGTCAGGCAAGAAACTGAAGACGTTCTGCTTCTGATCATGTTGGCTGGAAGCTTGGGGAACTTTTGCCTTCCTCTGTAATGGGGTCCTGATTCTCCCTGTCAGCCTGCATCTCCCTGTTTTCTTCAGTTCTGTTTCCCTGGAACATATTTTAGTGTTTTGAAAACTTAAGCATTTGTCCTTTGGCAGGATGTAGAATTTCCGTCTACACAATAGTCTGCAGTATACCAGAATACAGGATGAAATGGTTACTTGCAGCCTTAGTTCCTAGGAAGCTATCTTTCGATTTTCTCAAATTAAGCTAAAGGGAGTATGTTAAGCCTCTGCTGGCTTTTAATATTGGAAGGGAATTGCTTCTGTAGTGAAAGTATATCATATTTACAGAGAATAGAGACATTTTTATGGTTAAACTAATGTGAAATGATCCAAGGCTCTGTTTTTCTGAACAGGATTGTTATCTTAAGATCTGTTAATACAAGGATATTTCCCTTCATTGATTTAATATTGGTGGAAGTACTAGCACATATGGGACATTAGTTACCACATCTAACTATGTTCTTGCTAGTAGTCCTGTCTTAGAATGTTAGAAAGTTTCATTGCAAACCTATCAGAGAAAAGATCGATTTTGCTGCATGTTGTTTTGCTACATTCTCTTTGGCCTTGTGGAAGGATTTCACCCTTCTATTGTCAGTACTAACCAAGTTCAGAACACACATTCCTCTACATTTTTTTCATTAATTCTTCTCTAACAGATACTCAGCTATGGTGGTTGGTGAATTTATGGAAACAGGGTTTCTGTCCAATTTCAACAAGCTAGTAATGAAATATTTTGAGATTTGTATGCCAGGCCAAATCAAAGAGTTGTTCACCTAATGGTGATCAAGGTGGTTGGGGAGCACTTAATTTTATTACCCTATGACAAATGTGTTTCTTCCCCTTTTTGATGTTATAATCACTGGCAGGTTGCTCAAAATTGGTTTCTTCATGATTAGTTAAAAGCAGTCATGGATGCCAGGCCCGGTGGATGTGTTAATGATGCTTTGATACTTTATTCTGTTTTCTATGGAAATGAGTTTTAAACACATCCCCAGTGTGAGCAGTTTAAACACTGCAGTGCTGCACTTCAAAGTAAGAAAACCTGAAACTAAAAGACTGAAAAATAATTATTTTTATTGTCTGAATTAAAGCAGTGCAGAACATGAATTGTGGCATTGTAAACCAATGGTAAACTAACTCTAAATCAATGGCTGGAGCTCAAATAAGGATACTTCAAAATATTAATCTCACAGAATCTCTTTAAAGTAGAATTGTGATAATGAACATTGGTCTCTGTCCTGGGAGAAGGCAAGGGTAGGTAAGAGATCTTGATGGTATTTGACAAGTTGTTCTAATTGTCTTCAGTGATAAAGTTTTATTTTACCCCTGAGACATTTCTAGGAAGAGTTAGAATTTCTGTACACTGTGAAATGATAGCCTAAATTAGAGTAGTCCTTTGCATAGTTCATAAATCTGATTTATTTCTGTGGCATTTTGTCTGTTTAGCTGGTTATCTTTTATTAGGTCATTGAATTAACTATTGCAATTAACTGTCTCTTACTGAATGATTGCTTGCTAACCAGAGAATATCTGAAATATAGACTAGTTTTTTTCAGTATCTGGTACAAGGATAGATGTTGTTTAAAAGTCTGATAGTAGCATGAAGAGATGGCAGAATGGAGTGTTTAATGTCTCTGACTAAAAGGTAATTGCTTTATGTGTCTTTGTCTTAGTCCATCCAGTTGCGCTTAGATCTTGCAAAAGAATTGGGCACTGGAATATCCATCTGGGAACTGGGACAAGGCCTGGATTATTTTTATGACCTGCTTTAAAATAAGAGATGATCTGGGAAAGACTTTATTTGCTTCAATGAAACTCCATCTTCAATTAATTTGGGTATCCCGGAGAGGTGATTTTTAAAGCATTTTTTGTAATTTATATCATATCTGTATTAAACTTGCATTTTTTTTTCCCAATAAAGAACCTTTTCTGATTTGCCATACAGATGTGATTGTTGGTATCTGATAAAATTTAGAAAAAAAACCCAAAAAACAACAGAAATTTCTTTTAAAGCTCCTGAATTCAGTCATTGAAAATAGACCAACATAGTTGGGATGCTGTTAGAGTTGAAAATATTTTCTGAAATTTTTTCTACAAGAAATAAAACGGACAAGTTGATGCCATCTGATTGAAGTTTAAGACAGAGACCTCTTAAACAATTGCTAGCCATAACCAAAGTGAACAAATAACTCCATCAGATTATGTACAGCAAATTTCATATCTGCTGGACCCTCTGTGTCTTGCTGTCTTCTGATAAGGTAAGTCAACGTAAAATGATGAGAGGGAGAACAGTTAGATATCTTTCTCTGAAGCTGGTAGAAAATCAAGCAATGACAAGCTATGTTGTTAGCTCTGTTTTTTTCATGTTAGTAAATTCCTTAAGCAGTTCAAAGTCACAGTAATTTCAATGTATTGAGACTTGATTCTAAATCAGTTTTGTTACACGAGATGCTCTGTGTAATGAGATGTTCTGTCTTCTGCTTTGCCTCCTTAGTGTCTCAGTTTACAGTATTTAGCAGTAGTGCATGAAACATTAGTCATTAGTTTGTGGGTAATGTCATGTTAAGCACCAAAGGCTATAATGGAAAAGAGAAGTGTGTATGTAATGATGGATTACATGGATAGTCCCAATAGACAGAGCCCCAGAGCAGCTCTGACAACCTCTTGATTTAAAAGGGTGCTGTGAATGTGATCAGCATCTTTGTGCATAAAGCTGTCATTCTTTAGCTGCACAAATTGGTGCTTTCGTCTCCATAATACAAAATTGTTATGGATCTAAAAGCTGTAACAACCCATCAGTTTAAAAACAAAGCCAAACCCCCCCTCCTGAAATTGCATCCCTACTTTTTGGTTTACGGTATTTGTGTTTGTAGAAATACACAGGCTTCAAGGCAGTTTATTCTAAGGAACTAAGAGGTGCTGGGAACTTGATGAGGGTGTCATTGGTCACCAGCAGAGACTCAGGCAATAATTCTGTACTCCCACTGGTCTTCCTCTTGCCACTTACAGTTGTCACAAAGATAACTGCTCTCCTCTGTTTGCATCCACCCTTCCCAGTAATTAATCTCAGTGGGGAATTTGTCTGTTCCTGCTGGTTTCAGCAGAATAAATCCCACTGTAATCCACCATTGATTAAAGAACTATTGATCTTCACCTCTCTGATTTAGTTCTGGCATCTCTTGACTTCTCACATTGCAAGTATACAGCAGGGTTTACTAATCAGGCTTCTTTCTTCCATACCATTAGTAGTAAGATAATTTGCTACGTGAATCCTTGTGTTCAATTAACTTGAACTTTACAGTTCGTTCAAAAGCAATTTAAAGTCACTCTGGCAATGGTATCTAGAATAGCATGAGAATTAAATTCTATTACACTGCTTTCAGTGGCACTACTGAACCAGAATGTCTCAGAAAAAAACAGTCTGTAAGAAAGGGTGAGAAGGTGGTGAGACACTGGAACAGGCTGCGGCTGCTCCATCCCTGAAGGTGTTCAAGGCCAGGCTGGATGGGGCTTTGAGTAATACAAAACTAGTGGGAGGTGTCCCTGCCCATGGCAGGGGGATTGGAACTAGGTGATCTTTAAGGTCCCTTCCAACCCAAACCATTCTATGATTCTATGAAATGGAAGGGGTTGTGACCTGAAATGGCATCCATTTTTACATTAGCTAGTAGGTAGCTTCAAAACTGAGTGTGAGGAGGAAAAGAATATTTCATTTTAGCTTTTTGTTTCCTCTCTAGAGAAAAAAACCATGTAATTTATCATGTTTTTCATAATTTTTTATATTCCCTGATGATTCTCTGTGAAGTTCCAAGATTCCTGTTTGTCTGTGAGTACAGCTATGTGAGAAAAAAATGTCTTTTCCATCTTTAGAGATGGAAGTAATACCTCTGTGTGTAAAAGAGATCAAAATAACCCTTGCTGTATTGCAAAAAATAAATACCACATGAGAAGTACATTGTGATTTTGAGCCATCCATGGTATATAGGTGCTTGAGGCCAACGATGTTGCCTTTTGTCTCTGAAGGCAAAAGATTTTTGTTGCTTTAGAAATAATATTCTAAAAGAAATAAAGTTGCCATAATTCTTTATTCTGAAGTTGTGTGTTAAAAAAAAAAAAAAGCACCAGAAGGCACGTGAATTCCAGAATGAATGAAGATTGACTTCTGACAGCTTGGTCTTGTGTTCGCTTAATTTTTCAGTGTGTGGGCATGTCAGGTTGTCTTTTATTAGGTATCAGAGAATCCACAAAGCAGTGTACCATCAGCGAGCCTCCATGAAAACAGGTTCCTTTTGAAATTTGCACCTCACCTCAGGTATGAAAAGATGACACAGGAGAGAGATGCTGGTACAAAAGTGGGTTCTGCAGAGCATCTTTCCCTCAGATAAGCGGCGAAAACTGAGAGAAGGGCAGAAGGTGAGTGAAGTTCTGGAGTGGCACCACTGTAAGGACCATGGCAGGTGACTTTCATTCCCTCATTTGAAAAAGAATATAAAGCACAGTTTTACAGTGCAAAGAAACATTTTCCTGTAAAGAAAAAAACAAACAAACCACGCCACAAAAATCCCTCAACTGTGTTTATTCTTTTGTAGAAGCAACTACTCCTTAAATGATGAACTTGAAGGGCAAGGTCAAAGATGTTTGGCTTAAAGGATCGAGGGTATGACTGGGGAGAAATATCCAGTGTTCCTATTCAAACAGCTTACATCTAGTATAGCAAGAGGTAAAATGGAAGTGTGTTTATCTCAACAGAATATTGCCTCATTCAGTTTTCTAAGATACGTTTAAGAAAAAAAAAATGCTGTGCTGTGTAAACTAGTTCTGTTGCAACAAAAATTTCAGTATATTAGGGTAAGATCTCAGGTGCTATGAATGTAATGGTATCTTTTAGCTACCTGATGCCAAGCGGAGCTTTCCTCCAACTGACCTTTGCTCTTGTGTTTCCCCATGTTTTACTTTTTTGTGTTAGATTCATGCAGGGTTAAGAGAAATACATTTCTCTGAGCAATATTTACCGCATTCATTGAGAAAAAGAAATAGCAGCTGATTCTGTTGTAGCTGGCCTTCGATATGAAGCTAGTATTTTTATTGTCAATTATCATCCCACACATCATTTTAATAGTTAACAAAGAGGTTTTTTTATATCTGTATACAGCTAAGTATCTTATCGAGACAGAAAAGAGGTCTTATCTGACTACTTGCAGTATTCCATGGACCATACTCCTGGGATAACAGCATCACATCTTATCTCGGGAAGCGTGTCTCTTATGGTAAGTGTATCTGTCTTGAAAACCAGAGCTGCCATAAAGTCTGTAATCAGAAGCAGTTTTAACAGAGAATTGTGGAAAATAAATTGTTTAGCTTGTCTCACTGTGAGATGCTACTTCTTCAAGGAAAATTGCTTTGGTACCTTGTTTTATAGTTCCTTTTTGTTATCATATGTAGATGTCAAACTCCAGAATTAACTGTAGCTTCCGGTAAGAAAGTTGGGAGTGAAAGAGGAGAGGTAAGGTAGACTTAAGGATGACAGTAGGAAAATGGCTTCTTTAACCACTTGTAGTTATCAAGAATTGTTGAGTGAGTTGTAACAATTTAGTGTTGTTTATGGGCTTGGATGAAAATATAAAATGCCTTTTCCATTTCTACTATGACCTACTAGTGGAGATTATTTTTAAGAGTGGGGGTGGTGTTTTATGAGACTGCAAAGTTAATTGATGTTCATAGGAACTGTAATTACAGTCTCTCCTGAATTTGGGACATGTCTTTTGAAGTTTACTGTTTTGATTAATAAACAGCGCAGCTGTTTGACTTCAGTTAAACAAATGGCAGCACAAAGCAGATGGATTCTACTTTTGCAGCTTGAAGAGGTTATATGTAGCTATTTCATGAAAATCCCATTCCCTCGGTCAACTCTTTTTTATGTAGTAATCGCAAATTGACTAAGCCTGAATTGGTATTTTGTAGTCTACCAGGCAATCACTTTGATAGTCTGTGTTGGGGAAAAATATATCTTCTCTTTAGGGACAAAAACCCACTTTAATATGAAAAATAACTAAGCAAAAAATATAATAAGCAGTGTTAAATTCCGAAAGTTGCAAAAATAAATAACATCACGTATCTTGTTAGCATTTGAGATTAAAAGCTGAAATATGCCTTTAAATGCATTCTGTTGAAATGAGAACATTATAACAAAATGTTATTTTGCAAAAAAATTTGGGTGAAGGGAATCTAAGACTCAAAATTGAAAACAGTTATTAATTTTACATTCCTACTTATATCAGTTACCTTTTCTGGATATATTTTAATGTTTATTTGATTATAATGTAACTTTTAAAAGTATTTTAGAAAAAATTACACATTAGAACACATTAGAACTAAACTCAGCTGCTGAGAGCAAAGCAGAGGGACACTTTTGAGTTGCCTTCACGTGGCACATAGAGTATCATATTTTGATTCATCCATTGTGTGCAGTTTAAGTAAGGTAAAATTTATCAATTGTCTAGTGTGCAAATCATAAAATAAAGTAGACAGCTGCCTCTCTGTGTATGAATTCTCAGCTGGCTGCCCAGGTGGGAGGACAGCTTAATCACAGGACATTACCTTGCCCACTTGGTTTTTTTTTGAAGAAGGCTAATGAAGCTCACATAGATAAGCAGCATATTGACTGTCTAGAGATTTCCTAACTCCCCTAATTTCATTTACGAGAAGCCACCAATCACAACAGACATACACGTGGTTGTAGAAGGGCACAGACCCTCCAATTTCTAGATTGCACACCATGTGGTTTTTGCATAAGTGACTTGCTGTAAGGATTGCAGGATTGTTGCATTTTTCAGCAAATCCAGGTACAGTTTCTTGGAGCAGAGCTATCTAACGTCCCAGCTCTGTCATCTTTCACTGTGAAATTCCTGCTATGTGTATGGCTGCAGCAGAGACTGCCTGGGTGATATACCTCTACCTTTCTCAGTGGTCAGTGTACATGGAAGAGAAGTTAGAAGATTATGGTGTTTCACCCCTTTCCTCCAATATGTAAAGTCTGTACATTATGGTTACCTCTGCTGCTCATCCCACTCAAGAAGGTAAGACTGATTTTTTTTTCCTTTTTTTGTTGCATACATTTGCAAGTGTTAAAGCAGCTCAAAAAAACCTTACAGACATCACCAGTTTTCACTAAACATTACTTTTTCCTTCTGTTCTTCAGTGCAGGAAGTTATTTAGAACTGTGTATATCCATTTTCACTTAGTCTGTAATATTTCTTCTCTGATTTTTCAGGTTAACTTATGTGGGGCAGAAAAGTTAAGTTACTATAGATTATTTCACTATTATTACATTTTTTGCAACCTTTTTGTGTTTTTCTTTGCTCCTTTTGGGGGCTGAACAAAACAAATGCTGTGAGCAGACATGCTTATATATCATGAGCAGAAGAAGGCATTCTTTTACTGCCGGAGTTAGGGAGAAGATGCCTGGGAGTGTTTTGTGACCACATTGAGAGAGAGGAGGAGACTTATTTATGTCATTTGCAAAGCTGGCTCCCTAATCCCTGTAGTTACTACAGTGATACTGTGGGAGGGTGGCAAAGCTCAGCTACCTCTGGGCTGATTTCCCCCTTGTATAGAAGTGCTGTTTCAGTTGCTGTGATGGCAGCTTTTGTGTAAAATAAGTGGTCATGCTATTTTTGCTCTGCTGTTATGTCCTTATGTGAAAACCTGTGTGTCTCTTTTTTATTTTGCTCTCATTAAAACAGTGGATAAATCTGGCTAAGTGAAAGCCAAAGTGTCTTTGTTTTGCACTGGAGCTGGAGCTAGTGGTGGAGGTGTTTGGAATAATTAATGCAGATGACTTCTGCTAATGCAAGTGGACAAATAGTTTCTTCATAAATGGCAAGCACCCCTCTTCACAAATACATTATCTCATGTGTTGCAGATGTAGATGCAACTTAAAATCAGTCTTTTTTTTTTTCAGTCTGGGTAACTTGCTAGTGTCATTAGCTGGAATTAACATTAGAAAGTGTTTTATTCAATGATGCCTTTAGAATCACAGCACCAAATGGTTATCTGCTCTATCAGGCCTTTGCATGCTGCTTCTGCTTTTTAACTCTGAACTTTCTATTAAAATTAAATTGCTTTTGTTGTTACCTTGTAATTGTTTTGGATGGACTTTCTATGTCAAACAGTGGGACAGAATTTTAAATTCCATCTAACTCCTTATTTCTTCATTCACATCAACCCTGAAATTGTGGTTGACGCGAGGATGCAATTGCACACAGGAGATGGCTGAGTTCATGTCTTGAAAGCCCTGTTTAGAAGTTTATTGACTGTTTTAAATCGCTGAGGGTTAAATGTTACCTTTAGGATTTGGGATTATGGCCTTTGATACAAGAGGGAATCAGCACTAAGTTTTAAGAGTTTAGTTTTTTACTGAACCAGATTTTTCAGCTGTTTTAGTAAAAGTTAAAAAAAAATATATAAATAAAGTGGCAGGGAGAATATTAGTTATCCCTAGAATGAAGACTTTCCTGTCCTCTCTAACGCAGAGTGCTTAAACCTTTGGCACAAGCAAGGTCCCAATTTTGTGTTCAGATTTCATCTTCTCCCCTTGGCAGTAGTAGCTGTTGAGCTTTTCTGCCAGTGTCTCTTAAGGTGGTGGGCAGGGCAGGAAAGGGAAACAGCTCGTGGCTGCTTGAGGGAGATGAGAGGGAGGGAATGGAGCGAAGCAAGAGCTTTCAGAAAAAAACACACTTTCTCCTTTCTTCCTCTTGTAGAAGCAGCAGAGAGCTAACTTAGCAAAACAAACACAAACCCCTGTGTTCCCAAGATAGTCCCTGTGCATTTTTGATCCTTGTCTGTCTTGGAGCCAAGGAATATGAAATATTTTGGCAGAGTCAATGCTGTATCCTTGGCATATATATTTGTAAAAACTAAGATTACTGTTCTGGTGTATTCTTCCAGTGCTTTTTGCCAGAGATTTAAGTTATTGAATGGATTTTGCAGATGACAACATGAATATTGTAAATACTCATTGCCTTACCAGGTACACACGTTGACATATAATTTGAATTTCAAGTATGTGCAGTATTAAACTCATTTATCAGGTATACGGAGAAGGCTTGTCCCTCTCCCTCAAGAGCCCTTGGTTGTTAGGGATAACAACTGCATTGAAAAAACAGGTACGTTTCCCAGAGTAAAGAGTTAGAAGAGGTTCCAAAGAGCACACAGCTTTAAAACAGACCTGGCAGACAAAGGATGAAGGGGAAACAAAAGAGAAAATTACTTTTTCAGTGTCAAGTAGTAAGTCTGTCACAGAGTCAAAGAGTATTCAAGGTTTCTTACTCTCTCCCATCACCTGCTGGTTAGACCCCGCTGCTGAATCATCATAAACCAGAATAGGCCAGAGCAAAGTAGGGTCCCTTCCTCACTAACACTGTGAGGGTCTTCTCAAAATTATTTGTTGCAGAACAATCTGTTGACAGAGTTGGGGTTGTGTGCGTGCCAAAGTGAACAGAGCGTGCTGCCGTTCTGAGTCATGAGTTCCACTCCTCTTCACCACAGATTAAGGGAAAATGGCTTTGCTTGTAGATATGAAGACAAGTAACTCTACAAAGGATAAATGGAAATAGTAATTTGCACAGCATGCAGTCAGGTGGAGGAATTAACTACTGCCATAAGTCAGAAAGCCACAGACAGTAGCTGGATCTTTAAAAGGCCTGAATATTTTCCTAGTCGTGAAATCAGTGATTATACACTTTAAAGGGAGAATAATGGTGCAAATTGTTACTTTTGCGAGCCATCTTCTTTCCACCCCAACCCCCCAATATTTGAATATTTTTTCCAGCACCTTGGTACTTCTGTTGTTTTCTGCATGTTACTTGGATAAGCTGTGGAAAAAAGAAAAGAGAGAAGGATCTATAGTGGATCATGTTTGTACAGTTAACCTTGTGCTTTTTAATCTTTCTTGCGTACACATTTGAGAGGATATACTTCTACTTTGACAGTGACTGTGTTTGTGTGATGTCTGAGTCAAACTGCAAACTGCTGCTCAACTTTCAATTCCAAGCCATTTTCTTTGTAAGTGAAAACACCTTTTTTGCTGGTGTTCAGGCACCATCACCGCTTAAAGATTCCACAGGCCCCACTTTCCCACTGACTTGCATGTCTGGGAGCCCATTGGTTTTCTAGGATTTTTGTTGTTGTTTATAATTAAAATGGAATTCAGCAGTGTAGCTGCAGCTTGATTGCAGCTCTTCTAATGAATCTCAAACAAAAACATAATCCTGCTTCATCTCCTGCAGTTGTGTTGACTCAGTGAGAATGGGAGGAATCAAAAGAAGAAATAATGCTTTTTCCCCATCCTGCAGAAAATTTAAAACCATTATGTGGAAGATGGTAGTTCTGAATGATGAAGAGGAGAACACTTCTGAGAGCAGAGCTATGCTGTGAAGCTGAATACCTCAGTCAGTTTTTATTGATAATGCTACTTTTGTAATAATACCTTTTCGTTTTTAGAGGTATTTCCACTGGCAGCATCAAATAACTCACTTGAGGCTTTTCTGGAAGTAAATGGTTGCATCTGAAAGAATTTACTTCTAATTTCAGAGCAGACCCTAAATAATGAAAGCTTTGCTTAGTGAGAAGCATTCTGCAGTGCAGGTGTCAGGCACTTTAATTTGGGCAGTTTCGTAATGATGATGGGGAGATGTCACCCAGATCGACTGCAGCCGCCACCAAATTGGGAGGATAACGGCATGACTCACTGCACATGAAAATGTTTTTGAATTTCTGATAGTATTGGAGTGGTCTGGAAACACAGCGCTGAAAGCGAGCAGCACCTGGTAAGAGTTCTCTAACAGCATCTCTCCATGCAGTGCTTTTTTTTTCACTGTAAAGCTTTTCTTTCTATCAGAGAGTAAAACTTGTGATGCTCAGCTGAAAGGCAGGATTTCATAAGTAGCCTCTCAAATGTGCATCACCCTGAGGAAGGATGTTTGGTTTAGTTTCACAATTGTCTGTGTCCTGATAAATGTCTCACCCTTTTGCCATTACTGTTGGAATAGAATAGTTCCAGTTGGAAGAGACCTACAATGATCATCTAGTCCAACTGCCTGACCACACTGAAAACGTGCATCAGAATTTACTTAGGAAAGTGAAGCTGAGGTTAATTATTTGCACAAAATTAAAGATCTCTATAGTGCTGTGTTGAATCGCCTATAAAGTACCCATGGTTTTGAGTCTCCGTTATGGGCTGTGTCCCATATATGGCCTATCTCAGAATGTAAATTAGGTGCTAATAGATCTGTCTGCAGGATCTTGGTCTGAGGACTGGTAACGCTTTGGCGAATAAATCCCTTTTATTTTCAGTATTTGTAACTCACTGGTAAAATGTACATTCATAATAATGGCTGTTCTCCGCTTAATTTGAACTATTCCAGTTCATTTCTGTAATGTTAAATTAAACTTTAAGAATTAAGAAGGATAAGGAAAGAAAGGAAATTATGATGAGATAGGTCTGCTAAGCTTTTTACTAGGCTGCAGAGAACTTATAGCAAGGCAAACTTGGCTTACCTATCAAGAGAGGAGATTATAAAAGAATTTATTTAGAAAGAAGCTGAAACACTTATTTTTATTTAATGTCTCATGGATTGTTCTGCACATTATCAAAATAATTACTTCCTGAGCTTACAAAAGTAACACACTATCTTTCTTCAAGCTATTTTGCACCTCAAGTGTTTTGTCCTTTAGAATGATTCTGTGTTTGGTTTTGTTACTTCATAGAGTCACAGAGAATCACAGAATGGTTAGAGTTGGAAGGGACCTTAAAGATCATCTAGTTCCAACCCCCCTGCCATGGGCAGGGGCACCTCCCGCTAGACCAGGTTGCTCAAAGCCCCATCCAACCTGGGCTTGAACTTGAAAGCATATATATAGTGAGTATTTCTAAAGACTGTTCTTATAAAATAGGTGGAATAAGTATGGAATAAAGCAAGAACCTAAGCTAGTGCACACACAAAAAGAACTGATAAGTGGAAGATCATTTTTTAACAAATTAGCAAGGATTTGGTAATAAAGTACTGGCCTGTAGGTCTTATAACAGATTTTAAAATAAATAAACAATATTCAAACTAGTCACTTTGCAGACCTTACCATTTCCCTGGTATGGTCATATGGACCACTAGCAGAAGAAGTACAAAGATTCATAGAGTTCTGGGTAAATGTAGAAACCATATTCCTTCGGCTGTTGTGGAGGGCTGTGCTCCGCAGTAATTCAGGAGAGCTTTAGAAATTTAAATCTGAGGTATTGATGTTCTTACAGGTAAAAAGCTTGCCGGGGCTGGGGGGAAGTACACTGCAGGAGTGTGTCACTGAATTGAGTTTTGCACATATAGGAATTAATACATGGGCTATGTGTGTGTGAATGACACCAAATGCTGTGGCTGTTGTAATCCCCTGTTAATAAAGGGATTGACTTGCAGTACAAAATGACTTACATAATTCTGCATGCTGTATTATCCCTTCCAAGGGTTTTGACACCTCACATGTTCTCTAGCCTTCAATACCTCCTTATTTTAGTGTAGTACCTGCAGAACTTGTTTTTATGAAATGTTAATCATGGTCCTCAAACATGAATAATGAAGTACTTTGTGCCCTACTGATGGGCATGTACGTGACATGGGTCAGGGAAACACAAGGCTGAGACTCAGCTAAACCTCTAGCCAAATACATCCAAATGGTAATTTTTGAGACCTGACAACATCATGGAAATTTTTTGTGAGTATATTGGTTTTGCAACTACTGTCTTGGGTCCACATATAAATAATGTAACAAGAATGGTAGTGTAACTGCAATGGTAGCCCTCACACGCTACCTGTATCAAAGTCATGTCCCCAAGCACAGAGCAGAGCAGCATCTCCACCAGCCTGTGCTGAGGTCCGTGCTGTGGGCATGCTGGAAGAACCTCAACTATTGCTTAGTGTTTTGCTTCATTGTGTTTTACCTGAGCACTAAGTCCAGTATTCTAGTTTTCATTCATCTCCAGGATTGCATATGTACACACAGACTCTAAGCTCCTTATTTCTTTCATTGATTTGGCAACATCCAAGTTTTGCCCCTGTGGGTGTAATGCCTGTCTGACACTTGTTCAGTATCTGAGCCTTGTCTAGTGTCTAGAAAGGAAAATTGAAGTTTATATTTCTGTTTGTGGAGAAGCTGCTCTACCTCTGATTTCTGGCAGAGGGGTTTCAGCATGCCAGTCCCCGGGGGAATGGTGATGCTCTGCTGACAGGAGCGGATCTGGCTGCAGTAGAAAACTTGGGTTGGGGGGAAGGGCAGAGAGAAAGAAGATAAAAAAATTGTCTAATTTGGGAAGGTATTAGTTCCTCGGATTGTGTAACAAGCCACACTCCTGACGAGCTCACAGGGCTGCTTCAGGGGGCAGAGGACTGCTTGCACTACAGATCTCTGCTGATCTTCCTTCTAAGAGGCAAGTGAGGTTTCTGCACCCTTGTGGGTACTCCCTGGCCTCTTTCCACAGGAGGGGTCCCAAACAGGATGCTCATTTGCTGCTGTTTTCCTGGTGAACATCTGTCTCACTGTTGCGTTCAGTGGAAGGCCTTAACAGTATGAAAAGGTAAAAATCTCAGGTAAAAGCTTTCCTGGTTTGCCCCACCCAGACCTGTGATCTGAAGTGAACCATCTGAAACACAAGAGGAACATAATCTATTGACTAGATGGCCCCCCTTCCCTGTTAGGTAGAAGATTATTATTTTCGGAAAATCTTGTATTGTATACATATCCAATTTATGCATTTTAGTTAGCCTATTTTTTAAGCAATAGCTATCTTGGCTGAATGCTTTTTAAAATAATATAATGAAAAGTAGCAGAGATCAAATATTAGACGTGCTGCTGGTCCTGCTGCCTTTAACCAACTGTCTCTTTACCTGTCATGTTTCCCATCAGCATTATCGGAGCAGCGTGAATCCTGTCGTGAACCTCTTTCTAATTACTAATCTGGCATTTCAAGGCAGGAGGGAAGTGAGCTTTTGTCCTTCAGAGGTAAGCCCGTGAACCCTGCATCTAGATGAGTCGCGGAGAATGTGGCTGCGAGACAAGCGGGCTGCTTTAAAGTGAATGGATTTATAACACACTTCTGGTAGTGTGGAGACATTTGCCTTTATCTAATACCACCCTGCGCGCATATATATATATATATATTTTTAGTAGGAAAATGTTTATCTTCTGTACACTGTTTAGGATTTCTCAGTCATACAGAAGTACTTAAGATTAAGACCTTAATATTTAATAAGGTCTCTATTGTTAGAGAGGAAGCGAGCCTGCCAATGGGAGATTGGTCTGGCAGCACAGTGGATTAATGGAAACATAAAGCTGGATTTAAAAGCCCTGAATGATAATCTTTAAGTATGGTTAGGCATTGTGGTTGTGCCGTTTCCCTGGGGAATCATAATATTCTCTGCTTCAAAAATTGCACTGAAGACATAACTGAAACTACAGCACAACCTTGAGTACTGGCAAATCTACTTTCATTCCTGGCTTAAATTCCTTCTGTACACCCAGACTGTCATTCCTTGTGGAATTTCAATTCTTATTATATTGTTGCCACAGGAACAATTTTACCCAAACCTAAAAAACAAGAGTTGCAGAGCTGAGCAATTTGCCTACCTGAACAGAGATCTTACTTAGACTTTCAAATAAGCAAATGTTGCTAGTTGGCAATACTGAAATGAGATTTATGTCGAGGCTAGTGATAGGTGCTCTCAAGAAGGCAGCCAGAGGAAATTTGACAAAGACCGGCTCAGCTGACTGACTTTTTTTTTTTTTTTAACTCCTGTCTGTGAAATTCTGTGGTGGTACTGGTTCACATAACCCATTTCAATAGTACTTCATTCTCCAATAGGGATCTGAGTAATACTACTGCAATGGTAGTGTACACGCAATGTGAGGCATTCTGGGATGTCTGCAGACAAATTGAAAGGCTTGAGAATATTTTCATTGTAGGAGATTGTTTTTTATTATTTATATAAGAATTTACTAGTCTGAAAGGTGTCTGCACTTAGAGTTACTTTACTTATGTACACATTTCTGGGGATTATCTCAATTTCAATTTAATTTGCCACTTCATGCTATAGAGCTCTTGGGGAATCTTTAATTTTCAGTGAGAGCTCACTAAATTAAAATGAAAATGAAATAGGCTCACATCGTCAGCACTGAGAATGGCAGTGTTGTCCTGAATTTCTGTTTATATTTCGCCAGAGCTGCTTGTGCAAATAAGGCACCAGGGCACTCAGTTGTTCAGTACTAGACCAGACTGTGCAGCTGAACACTCTACGTTCGGTGTAATTGCACTGACGTTAAGAAAGCTTTTTAACTTGCAGGACGCTGCGCTCCATGTGACCAGAGACACACCAGCTGTGACACGCCGAGTTCTTTTGAAAGTCATGGAGCTCAGCAGTTTTCACTAATGTTTAAATTACATACAAATTCACCCCCACTGCTCCCTGGATTGATCTCCTGTGAGGCTGGAAGTACTGGAGGTTGGAGGATAGAAGATAAATCAGTGTTTGTACCCCTCGTAACTGTTTTCATCATCTGAGTATTCCAGTGTCCTTCAGTAGCTCTGTGAACCTGCAGCACCTGGAGGGGAGGACATGCGATTGCAGTCTGAAAAGGACGGGAAAGCAGTCAGCACAGGATAAAAGCAGGACCAAGGGAAAAAAAAAAGAGGTAAACAAAATTGCACTGACCATTTATATGCATTCCTTTGACCTTGCCTGTGCTGGATGGGGTTGGTGATTTCCCCCTTCTCCTGTTGACAGTATCAGCTGCAGTGCCTCTGCTAGGAAGTCACCTGTACAACTGCTGGGGGTGGTAAGATGGAGACTGTATCCAAGGAATGGGCCATTTGCCCCGGCTGCAGAACCAGTAGGGGATCACACCTTTTGTTGTACAGGTCTGTACAAAAGCAGGCTACGGAAGAGGACTGCTGTAGGCCTAGAACTGAGAGAACCACCATCTCTGTACAAGACTCAAACCCCCCAAATCTGCTAAATCACAGGGACTAGGAGGAAGGGTCTGTAGAGAGAATTCATACATGCTGCAGCCCTGATTCAGTTCTGGGAGTGTCTTTCTAAAAGAACACTGTGTCTGTTGTGAATGAACTGACTGTGTATTTCAGGGGATACTGCTCTATTTTTGTACCTTACAGCAGGGAAAAACAGTGTGCTCAGATGCCAAGTGTTCTCTGCCCAGGTCTTGTCTGTTTCCAGTCTTCTCCTGTATATCTCATCTATGTTTTTTCATACCTGTCATTTTTGATTTCCATTTTTTCCTCCTTTCCTGGTGCAGAAGTCTGGATAAACTGGAGTCCTCTGCCATCCAGAGCAAAGATTGCTTGCATTGGGATATTCTAGTTCTGAGAAGAACACATGTACATAGATTTTTGAGCATGCATTAACTCTTGATTCCATCATAAACAAGAGAGTGTGATTTGCAGCAAGCTTTTAATTGTGCCAGTTTTTCATGTGATAATTCTTCTTCTAAAACTGTGAGCGCTTATTTCAAAGGACCTTTTGATAATGAAGATTGTATTGTGTCAGGGTAAGCAGCTGTGGTTCACAGTTAGGAATAAGAAGGTGTTTAATAGGGAAGAACTCTAATGCACAGACTTCACAGAAAGGAGATTTAAAACTTCAATTTTTATTAGCACCAAATATCAAGCAAGTTCCATGACAACAAGCTGTACTTCCAAGCTGGTGAGTTATTTTGTTTAGGGAAAGTGAGTTGGTAATTACATGACACATCAATTCAGTCTATGTACTCTCTTGCGTTTGCATTTGCAAATCCGTAATTCCTTCAGTTGTGCACAGGTTTGAGTTCACAATTTCTGTTCTTCCCTCAAAGAAGTATTTTCAACCATGAGGTTTCGTGGCATCTCTGTTCTTGAGAGACCACGTAGCATAACTTAGCTGCTCACCAGGAGAATAGTCAAAGCACCTCTGGCTTCTAGGGGGAAATGGTCCCATTTCTCTTTGTAACATGCTTCTGTGTCCAGTTCCTCCAGCTGAGCTCATAGCATGGAGGATTTTTCCAAATAGCTTCACTTGTATCTATATGCAGCCTCTCTATTTGACTAATGCCAACATGAATTTACAATGAAATTAATACAGGTGCAAAGACAGTGGCCGTTGGTGGGGCGGGAGGAAGGCTGTGTGATGTTATGAGGATTATAAAGAAGCTTTTAGGGACTGCCACAAGCAATCTGATATAGGCTCATAGAGTGAGAGGAGGGGTTCCAAGAAAGCACTAGAAGCAGCACCGTGCTGAAGTGCTCTTTTCCTGGAGTACTTGCAAATGCTTCATCTTAATCGAGTCTGTAAACAGCTTTAACTCCCTTGGGGAGAGAGTTCACTTCCTTGAGAAATGAGAGAGAACTGAGAATTGCCGCCTCTTTTTTTTTTTTTTTTTTTGGTAGAAATTATCTTGGACAGTTAGTCTGTCACAGTATAAATGTGGGGATGCAGACACTGCTCCAGTCACCTCAATAGCATGTGGATACACGTGAGCGTTTCAAAAGAACAGCAATGGCTACATTTCTAGGCTGAGGCATTTTTTAACTCAATATTCTGGGTGCTTGCTATCCAAGCTGATAGAATACCAGAATCAGTTAATTGCATCTGTGGATGATACAATAACACTGAATGAGTTGCCAAGGTAAATTGGGTTAAAAGGAAAAAAAAAAAAGGAAAAAAATAATCCCTGCAGCATTAGTCTGTCTGAAGAATGCTAACCAATTCGTGACAGTGCTGCTTGGTAACAGCGCTCACCCAGCAAGTTGTAGGCTCGCACTGGGGAACTGAGGCCTTTGAGAGCAATTCAGGTTTAGTCACTAGTAAGGTTCACAACCTGGCTGATGTGAATTACTTGGTTACAGTACTCGCTTTGCTCTGCTATGTAGGGACTGTGGTCTCCTAACGCAATGTGAAACCTGAACTTCGTAAAGCCATTTTAGATGTCTGTCCTTGCGCACTTAAAGTTACAAAATACAAATAACTGAATCCCCTTTGCATGCGGCAGACTGGGGCCTTGATTAGCCAGGTATCCCCGTGTGCAGAGCAGCACATTTAAATGGTACAATAGAGCTGGAAAGGCTGGAGCAGCAATGGGGTTAAGCTTTACAGCCAAGGAAAGGTATTTGTGGAGGAGGGAGATGGTGAGGTGCATCTGAATAGATTTTCACTAACCAGTTCCAAATATCCCTTTATTTCTGTAGTAATTTTTAGTATCTTCAGGATGAATGCTTTACACCTGAACCTCCTGTCACTGTCCATATGGAAGAACAAACACGTAAGCAATACACATTAACAGTTGTTTTTTATGCTGTACTTTGGTTTATATAGATTTTATTATAAACAGTTATATATTTTACCTTGTTACCTGTGATTTGAACCATATTCTGTAATAGCAATGCCATGGGATTGTAAGGGGAGGTTTATAGTGGATAAGGATCCCGTCTTTTCAAGTTATTCTAGTAACCGTAAGTACAAGGAAGGCTCTATTAAGCAACTCTGTAGTAATAAAATGTTCTGCCTGAACAATTTCTGCATAAAAGAGATGAGGGAGCTGGTCGAGAAACCAGTTTAGCTGATCAGCCATTTTTTCTTTAAAAACCCAGGCACTGCAAGTTGCCTTACAGGCCCTCTGTGTTGCTGTCTAAGGTGCACTGGTGTAGATTTGGAGGTGAATGTTTTCGGGATGTTGGAAGGAAGAATGTAAACTAAGCCGTTCTTACAGGTCAACAAAACCCACGATCTCTAGTGAACAGAATAACATACAATATTTCTACGGATAAACAGTTTTAAGGGGGGGCGGGGTGGGGGAAGGAAAGCCTAGGGTAAAATGACCTACATAAGCTTTTTTTTCTGAAACCCCATCAGTTGCCTTTCAAATCGCTGTTCCTAGTTCAGTTAATAATGATAGATTATTTGTTTGGGTTTTTTAACGTACAGGAAGGTAAGAAACACAGGGCTTTGTATTTCATAGTTTCATTGACTGCCCTTAAGTCTCTGAAAATTATCTCCATGCAGACAGCTAGTATAATCAGCTAAGGCTGATATTCCCAGGTCGTGTTAAGTACAGTTGAGAAAAATAGCAGGATGTCAGCTGAAATACTAGGCTAGTTGTTGATTAAAATAGAAATACTTCTGTTCATACCAACATGTAGTTCAAAAAGCAAAGACAACTGAGATAGGATAGCTGCTGGGGGAAGGTATGCTGGGTTTAGGGTTTTTTTTTAATGAATGGGATCTTAAAAATCAATAGCATATTCTATTACCCAGGTTTAAGCTTTAGTGGAAAGACAAATTAGGCTGTAAAGTTAATACAGCTGCTCTGTGCCCATGTATTTCTGTAAGAATCATTAAGTTAGCATTTCTGAAGTATAGAACCAATGGTGAATAAATGAAATTGAAAAGCAACATGTTACAATCCATATAAGAAGAGTCCTTTTAAATGTATATGGCACAATGAAATTGTGAAACTAACTGCTACAGTGTAAGACTGAAGTGGGAAGTTTCACAAAGTCAGGCAGGCATTAAAGGTAGATGTGGTTAAAGGGACCATCTAGTGCTACAGTTAATGGGATGAAGAAAATTCAAGTAATATAAACACGCCTACTGAATTGAGGGAGTTGCAAGAAACTTCCACCAAAGGTTTGGGCGTTACTTTATGAGGTTTCCTGCAACAACCTTTAGAACCTCTGGGTCTCTAATAATAGGCCGCGTTTACCCTTACGCTTTCAATAGTATGTTGTTCAGAACGCACTCAGTTTAGAGGCAATTTCACTTGCGAAGCTGTTTGACCTGGAGAGTACAATAAATTGTATTGGAAAATGCAGTGTAACAACATGACAGCAAACAAGATACCTGGCTAACCAAACCTTTTTCTGGTTCAAGATTGTAAGGGTTCCTGGTTGTTCCATTTTAACATGGTCTGGTGTTAATTTTCTGGTTTTCTATGTAATTTCTGAATCTAAGCAACTACCTCAGAAAAAGAGGTCCCTTTGTTTCAAAGTTATCAGTAACAGACAAGTTTTAAACAGAAAATAATTGGGTTTGGGTCTAAGTATTTTGTTACACTGTAAACCTGATCCCCCGGTATTTCCTGGACTGTTATTGACTATCATACAATTTCCAGGTTGCCCTTAAGAGGAAACAGAAAAGGGTATAAATTTACCTGGAAATGGATAAGCCACTTTAATAATAAAAAATCTATAAGGAAGGATAGGCCAAATCCAAGATAGGTAATGAGAAATGACAAAAAAGAAGTATGCTGTGTATTATTTTTTTTTATTGTGTACACTGTGTGTGTGCACTTGCCCAGGCAACTTTGGGTATGTATATACTCACTGTGTAGCTTGTAGTGTAGCTGATTACAAAGAATACAAAAGACATTCTGTTGTAAACTTTAAAGAATATTTAATAGCTTTTAAAAAATAAAATGTATATTTTAAATTTTGTTCTCTATATGAATGCATAAAAATGTATCACTATAGATGCAGCGACAAGATCCAAAGAACTGAGGAGACCTACCCACTGTGGTAAGATACCAGTGACAATCTAGGAGAATTCACAATGGAATCCAAACAACATTTCCCAGGGCGAGTCCTGATTTGTTTTCTTCCTGTGAATTGTCTGTCTCTGCAGACCATTCACACTTGGCAAGAATCCTTGCAGACAAAGTTAATAGAGTCTGGTTTTAAAATAAATGCCACAATCAACTGCTGGTTTTTGTTGCTTACCTTTGGTGCCACGTTCATAGCACAACAGTGGAGCTAAAGGGTGAGCGAATGCCTTCAACTTTTCCATGCTAACACCCTCCAGGTCTATCTGGGAGTGGAGGGAGAGGCAGCTGGGAGCCACCTACACTGGAACGTTCTTAATTAGTTTGTAGGAAGTGAGGGGGTCGGGTGGATTTGCATAGCAGCCATATTGCTGATGCAAGATAAAATATTTTTACAGCTTCTGTGCAGTTCCTTCCTCTTCATATTATAAATCATACAATGCTGCATTCAAATGGCAATTATTAAATGACAGAATAAACCTTTATGAGTTTATATTATTTGAGGGGCAGGAACAAAGAATTACTCGTAGAACAGAAACTGGAGTGAATTTCAGTGATTGTGCACTGTAAGATGTGGAGCTAAATAAATCTATTGTACAAGCAATAAGATTTGGCTGCTACTGACAGTTACTGTACAGGAAAATAAACCATATTTTATTGAATATATATATACACGTATATATAAATTGTGAAGATCAAAAAAGACAGAAGTATATTGGACCGACTCTAAAAGCTAAATGCTGATGTTGCTGAATTCAGTAGGTGCAGCCGTGCGCCCTGTGCCTTCACATTGTTTTATTAAACAGAATGTAAAAATTCCTTCAATGAGCATTAATCCTTCAATGTCTTTGTCGCCTTTGGTTCTGTCTTTAATTTAAATGTATCACGTCCTCCTTCATGTTTAAAGATAAGAAATGAAAATAATAGAAAAGACTTTACTAAAAGGGACAAAACACTAATGGCAGCAATTGGAATGACTTCTGTGTTGCTCTGCAGCCTTTTAAATGGGTATTACGTACGACACAGTATTTATAATCAAGCAGTTCAACAGAAGTTTTATGGATAGTATTGGGTTTTAAAATACTCTGGCCTCGTCAGCAGAGAAAGTATGCAGTTTCTTTTAAAAAAAAAACATGGTAAGTCTGAGGCTTGTTAGATGCAGTATGTTCAGAGGTTTGAAATTGGATTGTGCTGGTAATGCTTTAAGCACCATAACATCTGTTTGGCCTGTGTGAAGAGTTAATAACATCAAATATAGAAAATAGTCCAGTTCAAATTATAAACAAGTTGCAGTAGCAGTTGGCAGTGTAAGGGTAGTGTTTAAAAAAAGACTTACTAGCAGCAACGTGTGGTCTGTTTTGGTTTTTTTCTCATTTTTTCTTTCTTTCTTTTCAGCTGTTAGTGCCGTATCTTTCTGTTGCAGTGACTGGCATTTACAACCTTGAGTATTGCTTATACTCCCTACACATACATGTTTTTGAAAACTGAGGCAGTTTATTTTGTAAAGACATCTAAATTGTGGAAAATTATTACAGGGAACCACAGCGTGACTTGTCTTCAGTCTTTGTTTCTCATTTTGTTTCTTCTGTAGGTTTAGCTGAAGTCCAGCAGTCTTCTCTGAGGGCTCAGCACATACCACTGGGAGACTCACAGGACAAGGGTTTGTGATTTCTCTTTCCCCATGCCATCAGGCAAAGTGATGAAAGTTGCCCTCTGTGTGAGCTCTGTTGCACAACAGTTCACTCTGTCAGCTGAGCCATCATCAGCCTGCTGTATCTGTGTTAATTTTTAATGGTGGGGATCACTACAAATAGACTTGTCTATCTTTTATCTTTCATAAAAATCAGTGGTTTATTAATATATTCATCACTCTGTTATGCTGCTTTTCAGTGGTGGAAACTGAGCTGTCAGCAGGAGCACCTGTGTGTTACAAGCTATAAACCATGGCAAGACCTAATGGTACATCTAACCTGGCGTCATGTCTACGCAGGCAAGAAAGGGACAGAGTGGAAGGAAACATCTTTTGAAGAGCAGGACCATTGACAGGTCAGCCTGTGCTCAGGAAGCAGCAAGGGTTGAGACTCTGGGGACTGTAACACCAAAAGTAAGTCTCTTTCTTGGGGTACAGGGTGCCTGTGTGCGGGCTACTCACTCGGTTAACCTCTCTCTTGGGCTGAGATCCGTTAACATTCATCAAGGCTTGTTGGCACGGCAGTAAAATCCCGTAGCGGTGGTGAGGTTGCTGTGGTACTGAGTGGTTTGGAAGCCACACAAAATGCACACAAGTATTAAACATTACTATCAGCTTGACCAGAACAGCTAAGTGTTCCATGTGACAGCAGATGATGCAACCTTCATAGATGCGCCATTACAGGGGGTAAGATTTTGGAAGATACTTGCTCTTCCACACACCAGAGGATCCTAAGCACTTCACCACAAGTTCGGGCCTGAGGGTGAGAAGACTGCAGAAAATCAGCAAAAAGGGAAAAAACCCCAAAATCTAAGCAGTGAGGGTAGTATTTGTCAATGGTGCAGGTCCAGAAAAGGGTTACTTATGGGTGTTAAGGAGATTCCTCAATAAGCTGTGGGTCAGTGAGTCCAGCTTTCACTGCTGGAAATTGCCTTTAAATCAAAGTAAGCAAAATGTCGCTCATAGCTGAGACCTGCTGTTGTAAGCACTAAAAGTACAGGGTAACTTTTTTTGCCTGAACTTGCTGCATGCTTCTAGTTTGTCACCGGAGGAATGGCTGCCACTGAGCCTTCTGGGAAAACAGGGCACCGTGGTTGTCTCTGGTCTACTGTCAGTGGCGGAGAGGTCCTCAACGGCTGGCTGCAGGGAGCAGGCCAGCAGCACTGCTGTTTGCCCCTTCCCTGCTGTGTCCTTGCCCTGCTGTGCCTCAGCTTCTCCCTGCCACGTGCGCGTTACCTGGGGCTGCTTGCTGATGGGGAATTGTTTGTTTGAACAGGAACATCTGATTCTTAACTTCATTGCTAGAAAGTGTGCACAGAAGTGTACTACATAAATTACTTCAGTTAGCAATGCAGGGCGGGGAAATCGGACAACGGGTGGCTGTTTCCTGGCTAAGGGAAGTTATGATTTTGATTTCTGCAAATTCCAGAAAGTGTAGGGCATATTCTAGCCAACAGCCAGGCAGCGGGAGATGGGTCTGAAAAACAGAACTGAGAGGTGACTCCTGTTCTAACAAAGACTGATGTGTCTTGGCTGTTGTAAGCGTGCAGCTGAAAAAAAAACAAACACCAGAAAACAAAACCACCAAAAAACCTGGGCATAAAAACATGTGAAGTCTCAATAACTCTCAGAAGAATAAGCAATGTGCAAAAGATTTTTTCCTCAGCAAGGCAAACTCTATCATACCTGCAGATGATGATATCCTAAAGTAAATTAATGAAATGGTGACATTCAGGGAAGGAACAGCTGACAGCTTTGTACGGATCCTCAAGTGTGGAAATGAGTGATAGTTTTTGGCAGACTAACTTGAAACAGGGATGATAAGAAATAAAACCGTAGTAGAATGACAGAGAGAGTCCACTCACAAGTTGTTTACTGAAATGAACATACAGCTGAGAGTAATTACTTGTTTCCCAGAGGCATAAGTGATAGTGCCTCCTACAAGAAATAATACTCAGTTATTTCAGTTGGAATGTAAAATGGTTCCCTCTTTCTGAGGTTAGATGCTGGGAATTTTCACCTTTTGGAACAGTATGTGTATATGAATGTAATATATATTACATATACAGTCAACCATCTATATGCCACTGGCAGTTAGTAAGTGAGACGATGTCCAATGTTGTTTTCCCTTAACAGCCAGATCTCACTGTACAGATTCTGATTAAAAGCCTGCCTTTGCAGCGCATAAGATTAAAAATACTCCTTTAAAGTAACATATTTCTGAAGATGATCCTCTCCTGGCTACAAAATCATCTTGAGACACTTGGAGGCAGCACTGCTTGATCTTGACATTTTAGCTGTGTGCAAACTGCAGTACAACTGCCTTCAGTGCTAGCTACTCTGTACCTTCTTTCCACACTGAAGAATATTCATTTTCTGTGCCCTCTCTTCCAGACCAGGAAATGCAGGAAGGCAGCCTGGCAGGTTTTGCAAAGGTTGCCTCAGTGCAGTCTTTTCCTAACAGCGGTTTGCAGATCAGCCCCCCATATGCAGCCTCCTTTGCCGTGCCTTGGGCTGTGGAAAAGGAACCGTTGCTCTTTGGAGGTTTTCTTCTGTTTAAAGACAAGGCTGCTTCTTACCTGTGCCAGTTCGAGTGCTGACTTTTTCTTTTCTTCCTCCTTCAGGAAAGTGGGGTGATTCACAAAATCTTCAGAAAGATAGCATTATACACAGTTCATAGTACAAAGAGGGGGGGGGAAAGAAAGGTCAGATGAATGAGCATGAAGGAGATTTCTCCTGTGTCCTTTGGAGGAGGAGCAGAAAGACTGGGAATGGTATCTATGCACAGTAGGTGTCTGCCTTGACTACCTGACAATACATGGTCATTGCAAAGGTCAGTCCAAGAATCTGAGAAAAAGAACACACAACAAATAATTGCTTTTGAGTAAATAGCCCCTCCCCCTTTATTTATTGAAACAAAAAAAGAGAGCAAAGCATGCTTACACTGGTTTTGTTCACCCACGGGAAGACACACCACACACTGCTTTTCCTGCCAGCTCATGTCCTTGTTCTGTTCCTAGTTTCTGTCTGCCTTTTGTCCTTATCTGTATTGCTGTTTTACAGAACGAACAAGGAGAGCAGCGGAGAGTTGATTTCTCCACGAAAAGCAGCCATCAGATAGCGGGAAGAGGTATAGTGCAAAGAAATGTTTGGATGTCTTCTGCTTGAATGTATTTTATAGTAGCAACCCACAGGTGCTGGGGCTCTGTGGTTATCTCTGTAGCTATTGCTTTGAAAGACAATCCATCAGGTTCATCCTCGGCCCAAAGGATGCTGTGGTTTACTTTACTGTACTTCACTTTTCCAAGCGCGTGCATCCCAGTGGGGGAATCACTGGAGACTGCCCATGCATTAATGATAACCATCAACGCCTCATTGACAACGTATGTGTCTTTCTACTCAGCCTATTCAAGAAAAGCAGCAGGAGGTGGTGGTTCTTCTCCCAGCCCAACCACTGACCTTCTGTGCGCCTCTGGTAGATGACTTCATCAGAAAAAGGGATGGGGAAGAGTGTCTTATTTTCTTTCTGTTTGAAGTGCTTATATGAATGTACTAAGTGGTTGTTACTATTGATTTGCAACACCGCTGTAAAAACTGTCACTTAAATAAAGGTTTGCCAGGTTGAAATTTTTTGTATGAATTCTATTTTAAGCACTTAATCTGACCACTTCAAATTTACTCTTTACATAAATAGTAGTTCCTGTTAATGAGTATTTTGAAGGAGTGTGTGAATAACACACACACTACTTTATTTATAAAGAAAAAAAAATGGTTATAAAGCTGTTATCTATCTTCTTCATTTCTTGTTCTTCCACAGTGAAATAAGATTGTTAGGCTTTAGTGTGCCATTTTATAGGAAGCACATGCCTTTCAGAAGTATCCCATGAACACTGCCTTCTACTTCTTACCAAAGGACACCTTCAGGGACACCTGCCTAATAAAACCTTGGTGGCTGAATTTGTTTTATAATTTTGAGCGTGCATGACTGAAGAAGATTCTTCTGCCACGTGTGCTGTATGTCCATCAAGTTGTGTCACTGTATGACTGACTGTAAGTTTTTTACATGAAAAACAAAGGCTGTCACATGTGTAGGGCCAGAACAATGTTACAACAGCAACAATAGAGGGAACCCAATCCATTTTAGGTGACAGTACATCAAAACTTTTGTCATCAATCCCATGATGCAGCTGGAAGACAGGCTAAAAATCTTTTGTGTTCTGAGGTGTTGTCTCTGTATTTCACAGCATTTACTAGGAATATCAATTAGCATTTTTTTAAAGTGTCTGAAAGGAAGTGTTTTCTTCCATGCAAAGTAGTAATTTCTTTCTGTCAGGAAGACAGTATTCTCTTAAATACCTTAAATATAATGAAGGTGTACGAGAAGGACTCTGACATGGGCTGCTGGGTTTTTAATGTATCTTTTAAAGACTCCCTAAATGCTAACAGATGCTCAAAAGATGTTTTTTAAATTATGGCAATATATTAAGAACAGTCTTACATTGCTCTCTGCCATACAATCTTGTTGTGCTTATCTTTGTTCCAAAGCGTATCTGCTTACTATCCCAGAAAACAAAACCCCAGACTCTACTGAATTTGGGCCTACGAGGAGTCAGGCATTTGCATTGATAGGTTGCAGCCAAGTGACGCAGGAGAGTAAGATACATGCCTTTCTGCCTGGGCAGACATTAGTGGGAATACAAGTGGAATTCTGATCCCAGGCTCTCCCTTGCTGCTGCTACTGGTATACCATGCGAAATTAAAAAAAAAAAAGGGTTAATCTGGAGTTACATGGTATTAATTATCTTAGTAATGCCATCCTTTCTGCTTATATGTTGAGTGTGGGAGAGGTGGAACTGGAAACTAAAGCTCTGTCTTCGCTGCATTCAGGAATGGGACTTTGGGCCACAAATTGAGGGCTGACATAAAGCTGAAACAGCCTGAGCCCCAGGAAAGCTTTCACCTGTGTGCCCTCAGGCTCAGGTTTGTGCCATTGGGGCTACACTATGGCCACAACCACAGCCAGCTGGATTAAAGGCACGGGTACGGAAGAGCAAAGTACTACATTGACAACTGATTCTTCTCTGACCAAAGTTACGCTGGAAGTAACCACAGGTTAAAATCTGATAGGCAAGTCTATGCCAGTCTTACCTGCCTTGTTTCCTGCAATTAATAAAGAAGGAGCATGGTTTTAGTGGCAAGGGTGAGTAATGGTAACAACATCCCAACTTACAGCTTACCCTAGGATTTAGGGTGGGGTTGAAGGCTTAAGCTATCTTTAGGCTATCTTGAGGTTAGGTATTTAGCCTAAGCGGATAGTCCTGTCTGGAGCTTTACTGGACAAATACAGGTACCCTAAAAGGTAATTCGCCCTCCCTTCACTAGGCGTCTGTCTTTGGATGGCAGGGGCTACCACCGAGTCTAGTCTAAGCCTTAGATAAACGACGTGGTAGAGTGCCGGCTCTTTGCAGTGCATCATAAACCAGAAAATGTCTGCAGTATTCCCACTTCTGTACCCATACACAGTATTTTAACTAAATTAAAACATGAAAGACTTAAATCTTGCAGTTTTACTCTATACATGATGCAAAATCTGGAGTTATTAAAACAGGCTTGGACAGAGTGTACCTGGATCTATGGTTACTTAGTTAATTACAGTTAATTAGGATTTGAAAATTGATATTAAACTGTACCTGCACCATAGCTGTGCACAATCCAAAGATTCCCACTGCTAGTAAGTTTTCCTGGAGCCATATTTTCACTGTTTCATAGCAAGGCTGGAAGAAAACCACCAGAATATTGTATTAGCCATCAACACACAGCTCTGCTCCCTTGGGAACATACAGACGGAAAAGGGCCAGATCAGCCTAAACTGCTTGGTAACCTGGATTATCATTTCAGCATTGGGGTAACTACAGTGTATTTCTGGGCTGAAGCTCAAACAGGGAGTATTAATTGTAATGACACAAAAAAGCGCACCTCCAAAATGCTGTGTGAGCACTGCTCCAAATAAATCAGGCCCATAGCTAAAAATAAATAAGCAGTGGATTTGGGTCCTCTTTACCCCCTAAAAAACAACTAGAACCAGGTAGAACTTCAGAATGAGGCTTTCATTTTCTCCATGTTTCATGAAAACCAATATTTATTATATATATCAAACCCAAAAGTTCCAGTGGGAGCTGCTCAGTAGCCCCTCCTGCTGCACATGGGCCCATTTCATACCGTTTTCCATCATTTCAAATTGCAGTATGGGCACTCCTCCATTATTTTCTTCCTGCTTTAAATTCTGCAGTAGCTGTACCCTCATGTTCTGGGCCCAGTTTTGGGGAGGGTGGAACTGGCCCAAGTGAAACCTTTCTCTACATAACGTGAAAATAGTAATTAATGTCTGTAAGACAACCTTGTGCAAAACATGTGCCCTCTGTCTTGTAAATGTACACGGCCAAGAATCACTCAGCCTTCGGTGACTTTCACAATACGTACAAAGGAAAACCAATTAATGCCTACCAGAAGACATGGCGCTAACCTGCACTGATCTTCTTGGTACCCCAGATAAAATAGAAGAACTTTTAAGTCGTTAAATTGGAAATTTGACTTGGAGCTACTTGAGAGGTTGAAGGGAGCCATGTTTAGGTGGAACTCAGCCTCTGTCAGTGCCAAACCATGTACGAAATCTCACTGGAAAGTGGCCAGAAGACCTGTACTTATTGTCTTCACAAACCCACTGGAACCAGAAAAACTTCCTTTTAATTCCACTTCATCAGATGGCCTGACTCCAGACCCGTCCTGGGTAATTGCACTACCTGTAATTGGCACTAAGAATTGCTGAGCTAATTTCAGAGAATTTAGGCTCTGATTATCTGCTCTAGAAACATCTTACTGAGGACATTGTAGGGGAATTACCCCATGGAGTTCTGAATTTGATTACAGACAAGTGCAGAAACTCATTGCAAAAAAAAAAAATGCTGCTGGCAAGTTGGTGGAATGGTTCCCACTCTCCTCCTGTGCAGTGGAAGCCCCTGGAGCTGGGTTCCTGTGCCCTTGCCTCATGACTGCCTGGGCCATGATAAGCTACGGCTGCTGCTCCAGGGCTCGTGCTATGTCTGTGGATGAGCCATTTGCCTTTATCTCTACCCGATTCCAGCAGATGGGACATTAAAAGGGACAAGCCTGTCATTTCCCAGCTAGATCTAGCTAGACCGTGCTTAAGATGAGTGTTGGAAGGTACTTGTCTGCAATGTGAAACAGCAGCTCAGACCCCATGGAAATAAAAGCCTTCACCTCATAAAAATAATTAAATTGGCAGTTTCATTGGAGGTCAAAAACCACAGCTCAACACGAGCCTTCTGAAACCACCTGATGAAAGATGAGTAAGGGCACCACACACCTTGTCATCTGTATGGCCCTGCAAAGGGCCAGCTGCCTGCCCTTCCCCAGGCTGCCAGGCAGCTGCCGCTGCTGCCCGAGGGCAACTCACCGCCTTCCACCAGGTCCCTGGGGAATGGAGTCCGCAGTTCTCGCTGAATTCTAAGCAGCACGAGTCTGGCACCCGGGTTGTATTGTACACTTCAAACCAGTCAGTGTAGTTGGAGACTCCACAGCATCTGAACTGGAAAAAGAAGCGGCGAGATGATACTCTAAGTGTGATCTGTCACTGCCTTCTGCTCAGTCTGACTGCTCCCTCCTGGAGCTGGACATTCAGTGCATTTCAATTACACCAGCGTTTTAAAGAAATACAGTATTTCCTCAGCTTTACCCAAATAGACCCTTTCTCCCACTCTTTTCTATGTTTAAATATGGTCTTTTATGTAGCTAATGTTGATACAAGAAGCAAAGGGACCTGTTTTGACTGGCAGGGGACTGCAGGAGCTGAAACAGGACAACCCCAGTCGAGGACTGAGGTTACGAGTTGATGGGACTGAGCAGGATTATAACAATCACTTGCAGATCGTCGTCAGGAAAAAAATTATTTAAGATACAGATACAGCACCCAGGAGACAAAGATACTGGGCTCTCTACGGCACACTACTGAAATCATGACTGAAGTTAACGAGGCAAATTTCTCTCTAGGCTGTTAATTACTGATCACCTCTGAAAGTCTCTGTCAGTCAGTAAAAGATGTATTTCCTACTCCTTACTCTTTGGTGAAGTTCCTTAATGTCATCATCTGACGCTGCGGAATAGTGGTGCTTTAAGTGTCTGCATGCCACAACGCGGTGTGCGATGACTACGTTCGTGCTAAATCAGAAAGTCTGTTCGACTTTGGTAGTGGGATAACAGGTATAGGAAATGTACGTAATGGTACAGGGAATGGCTCTGTGACCATCTTCCCCCTCTGGGAACTGCCATATTCCTGTGATACAAAATAAGCTGAGACTCATTAGCATAGAGATGTATACACCATCTGTCACTCCTGTGCTAACTCAAAAGTATGAATTTGTCTGTATTTAGACACTTTACCACTAATGAGTAAAACAAGACGACACTGGGCTGCAGGACTGCTCTCGGCGGCACTTCACACTTTTCCAAGGCTCTGCCAGCCACCTACTTAGCCCCCAAATGACTTGCCAAGATCTTACTTTTTAAATGTGGTTTTATATAAACCTGTGCAGTACTTTTTGCATCCCTCCAGAGACTGTTCCTCTTTTTTCTGATAGACTCATAATCATGCAGACATTTGCATCACCAGGACCAAGGACCTAATTCAGATTCTGATACTTACACTGGCCTGAGGGAGACTCTTCCCTGTATCTATGACAGTTGCAGGGTCTGTGGCACAGAGGGCTGAGTGTTCAGCTCCCGTCGCTCACACAAGATCTGCCATTCAAGACCAACAGAGGGCAGAGGTGCCACACGTTGCCTCACGCCTCGGATGTTGCTTCAAGTGCTTGCAGAAAGTCCAATAGAGACCTTTCAGCGCTCACAGCACTGTTTTTCTTCTGCCAAGCAGAAGTCAGAAATCTTTCCTAGACTAACATCTATCCCCCAAAGGTTCTGCTCGGAATTCTGATTTGGTCCATGGCAGGAATCAATCCTTAGCCTGCAACTGTTTGATTTGTGACTTTATGGGCTTCGTTCTCTACAACCTGACTTGAAAGTAAAAAAAAAAGTTTATGACTTTATTTTTTTGCTCTGTGTTCCTGCACACAAGACGGGAGCTCCGTGCATAACAGGTCCCAGAAGCGGAGAGGAGCGGCATGGAACACATGGCATGCATTTGAGGAAAGCTGGTTTATCTGGAAATCTAACAAGGAGGTCTTGCAGGCTGTCATCATTAGAGTCAGGAGGCAGTTCTTTGATAGACAGTGAGAAGTGACAGCTTGTAAATAGCAAGCCTTGAAAACGTGGCTCATCTGTGATGTAGAGAGTGCAACAGTAAGGGCTGAGACATTTGAGTGATGTTCTGGCCAAACACAAGTGACACAAGTTTGCATAAATCAGGACTAGGGCCCTTCTCCCCATAATACAGCATGGCTGGGGGTGTCAAAGTCTGACAGACTGAGGAGACAAAGATGAAGTACAGGTTTTGTAGTTAAGAGCGCACCAAGAGCGTTGAGGACAGCTGTTCCTGTGGAGCCTGTGAAGCCGCCGGTGGCTAGGCCATGAGCTAGGGCTGGGACTCCAAAGAGTAAAACTTCCTGGTAAGCCAGAAGGTGGAAATGGGAGGGGATGCAGTTGCAAAGACCAGCTGCAGTCGGATGCACATTGCCTGCCCACACAGATCCTCTGTGCGTTGTACAAGAGCAGAGGATTAAATATTGATGCTTGCCTGCCACTGCTGGCAGACGTGGCAGTCCCAGCCATGGGAGAAAGGCCTAAGAAAAGATCAAGGGTGAAAAAGAATGAAGTAGCATGAGGATCAATGGTCTTGGGACTGGAAGAAATAATATCTGGAACTATAACTGGAAGAGATGTCATGTCTTTGGAAGCCAAAGGAAGGATGAGCAGTGGAATTAAGCAGTGGCTGATGCCCAGTCCTGAAGGAGAGGGGGTAATGAACACGGAAGAGTAGTACCACCACAGAGACCAGAGAGCGAGCAGTGTTCAGTGAAGACCAAGTCAGGTGAATGGCACCTCCAAGGAGCAGAGACCCTGACCCATGGCAGTAGGTCAAAGAGGCGAGAACAAGGAAACAAACAGCAGTGGGACTGAACAGGTCACCAGTACAGATTTAGCAAAGGGGTCCAGCTAGATAAGCTGAGAGCTCAGAAAATTGAGAGACCGTATTATGGAGGCCCAAGTAGAGAAAAGAGAGTGTGGGAGTGATTTTGCATCACGTGACAAGTGACTGATTTATCCTGTGTGCATGAAGCTGAATGATAAGTAGCCAAATTGTTGAGGGAGATGAGGGACCATTAGAAGAAAGGGGAATATTGAGGACAAAGAGCATAAAAAGAGGATTTTTTTAGAGTCCTCTTATATTTGAGAGCAATGTTCTTTTTTAAAATTTACAAGGTTTCTCAGCAAGGATAGTTGGAAACAGTCCCACACTTGGAGGACGGAGAAAGCTCAGGTCACGTGAAGGATAATTTCTGTCACCAGCAGTTTGTTGCAGACTTCATGTTCTTCCACAAAGGCTGATGTTCTGCCAATACCCGAAAGTTAAACTGCCTGACTGTCACGAAGCAATTGCAGAGTTGATTCCTGCTACAACCACATTCATTTTGTGGTCACATTTACAGCCTTGTGTTGCTCCCTTCACTTGTTAAGTGATAAAATTAGACAAGGTCGCCTAATTGATTAGTTCTCTTCCTAGTTTCAATAGGGAACAATGCCCTTATTGCATGCATAAACAACGCACAACTACAAACTAACAGTTCTTATTTTGGGGTACCCAGACTCACTTTAAAAGGGGGTAATCTGTGGAAAAAGGCAGCTACTGTCTTGAGTAGCAGTAACTTAAGACACCTTGACTTGGACACCTCGAGTCACTTGATCCTAGGGCTTGCAGCTGTGACGGAGCGTGCACGGCTGGATGCAGCTGTGCTTGCCCACACGAACAAACGTGGGTACTCATGGCATAAGGTGACGGTCGTGTAGTGGTTCTGAGGACACACGTACAGTGTTTGGCAGAGTTGCTCAAACAAGCAAAAGCTTGTCAAATGCCTCTGAGGATCTAAGCTCCTGCTGCTAAACATTTCCAGGAATACTGACAATACGCTGCTGTTTGTTTCACATGTTTCACGTGGGTGGCTCTGTCTCCTGAGATGTCAAAACACATTTTTTTCCCCTCCCTTGTTAAAGAGACAGAAATCACTCCCCTATTGATTACCCGTGGGGTTCTGAAGCGGCTCGTCAGTTCTCAAGAGCTCAGGACACGCAGGGGCTGCTCAACACAACGGCGCAACCAAAGGTCGTCTTGCTGCGAGTGCTTTTCCCAGCCAAGCAGCAGCAAACGGCACGGAGGTCTCTCTGCTGTATTCATGGAACGCAACGCTGCCTGCAGATGGCTTTATTTTTGTGTTAACAAGTAATCGCTGCTCTAGCACCGGGTATCTGGGGCTGGTAATTAATGTTAAACACAAATTTTCTATCTTAGCTCAATAGAAATGTAAGGAGTTGGATTCTTGTATGTATTTTACAGGCAATCCTGGAATTGACGGCTAAGTAGAACTTATTTTCTTCGCCAAATTCCTGCAAAATCAGCCAGGCTGAAACAGGGTTCATGAAAATAAACAGAAACCCAATCCTTGTTGCAGACAGGTTTTAGCAATTCATGGTTTTCCAATTTTGTGAATGTGATGGAGAACTAGAGACAGGGCAGGGGTGAGTTTTACATGCCTTTTTCCTCTATCACTGTAAAAAGTGGTGAATAAGACAGTTTTATTCTAATATCATGTTTAATGGGTGGTTTGGATTACTTCAGCAGTAATCCTCCAGTATGGTTTGACCTAACAGACTCAATGACTGGGGTAGAGAGAGATGGGTCAAATTTTGTTCTCAGTTACTGTGGTCTAAACAGACATGAAAGGCATTACGCAGCAGTAAAAGTGAGCTGAATTTGCTCACTTTAGTGAAGCTAATGTGTTTTCTGCATGCCTCTCGAGTTACTGCCTGGTTACTTAAAAGGAGAAGTTTTCAAATATTGATCACAAAGATGCTGGGGGTGAAGCAACATTTTAAAAATTAATGCCTATTTCTCATTTCCTAACAATCCCCACCTGTAACTGTACCAGTCCTGGTTAGTAAGGAGTGTAATGCAGTTCAGGGTAACTTACATCCGAAACTATTAGAATTTTAGTCACATTTAAAATCACTTTGTACGCTTTCATAGTTTCAGTCACAACACGCAAAAGTCACCTGCTTGTGTTTCTGATCCTCTTAAGGTTTGAAACTTCACTGAGAAGGGCTGTGAGTTTGGTTAGCTGAAGGTATTAAAAAGAAATCAATAAAATGTTCTAATTTGAAACAGTTTCCTGACCTAGAGGCTTAATACGTCTGCAAAATGGGTCTCGTGCTTTTCCTTTAACGTGGGTTGCATGTACACAGCTCAACCCAGCTCCTTTAGAGGTAAACCAAACAGATCAGTCACGGACCAAAACTATAACTTCCTCCTTAAAGATGGGCATGATGGCCTCTGCTTTTCCCTCGTTCCCAGTTCCTTAGGAATTGTATGCTTCTTTTAAAAAGAGGAAAAACATTTCTCAAGGCACAAAGGCTTCAGAGAAGAAAGCCCCCCGAAAAAGGTGCTCAGGCCTTTCATGCTTGAAGAAGAAATACAGTCATCACCACTGTGTGCGCACTGGGTCTCCATACTCCCAGTCAAAACTCCCCTCTGAAATGCCATTTAAATGTGGTTCTGCTTCTGGAAAAGCTTTTTTCCTCCTTCTTTAAGCAAAGGTTGCCATACACAGTACTCCTTTGTGAACTCAGGGTGGGAATGGTCTCTATCCAAGCTAATAGTAGGAGAAATGAAGAACTATGCCAGCGCTTAGATCCCTCATGTCTGAGCCCACTACTTTACGCACGGTGCCATCTCTCTGCTCAAGCTCTGAAAAATACTTTTGCAAAGAAAGGAGTGTGAATGTAGAGAGGACAGAGGAGAAGGACTCATTACGATTTCTGATACTGTCATGTTTTTCACGTCATGTTTTCTTCTGAGGCTGCTGTTTTCCATCCATGCACAGACAGAGCCCATAGTTCAACCAATGACTGATGTCTTCTGGCCCTATTAGAAAAGTCAGTGCTGAGACATTGTCCTGTAATGGCAACGTGGTTACCTCTCCTGTGGGGTTTTGAGGGCTGTCTCTTAGGAGCCAGAATGCAAACAGCAAGCCTGGGCTGGGACTTTCCTTTCAGAGAGTCCTCTGTATTGCCCTAATCCTCCTATCAGTGATTACACTCTACTGATTAGGGATATAAGGGATAACAATTATTACCGAACACAAAAAATAATACTTGGCATTTACATAGCACTATTCAACTGCAAAGTGTTCTACATAATTAACCATGCTGGGATTGCCTTCGCTGCACCACTGCAGTACTCTGTTCCTAAGTAGGTTTGAAAGATACATGTGAAAGCCAATTATGCAGAGCAGTAAAAATGGATCAGTGGGAGCTCTTTGCTTTTCTCCTCAGTGCCCAGCACGGGGAGCACAGAGACTTAAACACTGTGGTACTGCCCAGCCAGCACAGGGTAATTTCGTAGTTGCCATGTTTGACGAGAGAGTGATGTACCGTCACGGTACATGGCTTGCAAGATGGCACTTTCCTATTATCTTTTGGGCTCCTAAGATCTAACTAACATTAGGTTAATCCAAAACTTAAAGAATGTTCTTTAAACTGTAATCTGTTTCAAGGCCAAAGGAATCATTAAAACAGTCGAGCACGATCGACAGATCATGCACTAAACAGACCACAGACTATCGAGTCTTGCCTCAAACCCAAGCTTGTCACTGAAGACCACTTCTTTTAGACAAAACCCCTGTCTTCACTTTAGAGAAAAAGAATCCACCATCCTGCTGTACAATGGCATCCCACTATCAGATACCTGTATCTTGAGTTTTTAGCTCTTGGATCAATTACAGACCTTTCCTTTCAAAACCCTTTTCCCTTCCTGCTCTCATTTTAAGGATTGCAATCACATCACTACTTCGTCTCTTTTCTGCTTATATACAGCTTTTAAAATTGCTCATCATAATGTAAATTTCAAAAATTCTCATTACTCTTTTACATATTTTCTGAATCCAATCCACCTTATGAACATCTTGTAAAAATGTGACTAGGTGAACTAGACACAGTATATATTATTATACCTATTTTACAGAAAGGGGAGCAGAAGCATGGGGTTTATATCCTGTAAGCATGGGGTTTATATCCAAATAATGCTTTCCCCCCCACCTATGCTATATGCTTTTAACAGTTCTTGGGGTGTCACTGAAACCAGATTAATATTTACTGCAAATGTCTTAATATTAGTAATTTTTACTACATTTTTACCAATAAGAGTTAAGTTAGTGTAAAAGAGTAAAACTTCTGATACTGTTTGATATAAGCAATGACACAAAAAATTTTATCCACATTTCACATGTCTTGGGCCAGCACCACAAAACTTGCATTTGAGAATGCAACTGATGCCTTCTCATATTTAATCACAGTATTGGAAGAGAAAAATATTAACAATATGGCACGATGCCGAGGCCTTCTACAGGTAACCAAAAGAACCTTCCACATGCATTTGTTAGGGTGCAGGACCAGAAAGCTTATTAGCTTGTTTACTGGACCTGAGCTGTGTGTCTTTCACAGACAGTACTGTTGCTGCCAACCTACTGCACTCCCGCAGCCCCGAAGATGCACACAGAATTTGGCCAACTACTTCTTCTGTTCTTTTAGTGACCCCAAATGTTTAATTTCTCAGACCTTTGCTTAGCGGCCTGCCGCTCCTGCTATCTTGTATGGTACAGAAGAGTATATGTGAATCTTGACACTGCCAGACTGAAAGATGTTCGGGATTTCAGCCCAAATGACAACAAAGGAAGTAAAGGGTAAATGAGCAGGTTTATCATATCAGAACATGGCAGGTAGCCCATCCATCATCTGTTCATATAATCTTGGTAGCATTGGGAGAGGTTATCATCTTTGGCCAATTTAAGTCATTTTTGGCCGAGGCAAGACTAAAGCCCTGCCTGTCTGTTCCACGCTAGCACCTCTGGGGGAGAATTTAAGAAAGCTACGCAAGGCATTTTGAGTGAAGCCAAGGCAGTAACAACCTTCTTTCTAAAGCAGAAGAAAAGTTGGAGCATTCAAGAAGCAGAAAAAACCATATCAGAAGATCACCCCCAAGAGAACTGATTGAACTAAATATGAGAAGAGAAGGACAGAGCTAATAAACCTGAACTGTTAGTGATGGCGTTTCCCCAGCAAGCCAGACAAGGACAAAAGGAAGAAGCCAGTTACAGTGTTCACCAGTCCCTTATGAGACAAACACTGGCAAAGTGCTGTCAGAGAATCAGAAGGATGCAACAGCGGTGGCAACACAGCAAAAAGCACTCCCAGCCCATCTGTGATGGAAGACGATTGAATTCTGCTGGGAAAAACATACTGACTGTAGGAGGAGGTTGTAAACACCATGGCCAGTTTCCATTTTGACTACACGAGTGGAAATTGAAACAGTTGAAACGAAAGGAGACAGGACAGAAATGAAAAGCTGTTGAAGTGGTTCTTCGTTATTATGCTATGGCTCTTCACTCCAACATAAGCTGTCCCTTTGACTTTAAAGGGAAGGTACTGCTTGTTTCCTGTCTGACTATCTCCTCCACTCTCCACACAGTGCAGAACTGTGTATTTAGGTGTCAGCACAATATAGATTTTTAACAGACATAAGGTATCCTGGTCAAAGGAGAAAATACCATTTGTTACAAGAACTAAAGAGTTTAGTTGCTAATGTGCTGACTGGGTGGGAGGAAGGGGTTGGCTTGGGATCTGGAGGTTTAATTAGGTTCACACCCAGAACATGCTGTTATAGAACCCTGAGGGTAAAGAGAAAGGGAAAGAAAAGCTGAGACTTACATCTGTTTGAATGATGCTCCATGCATTAGTTAGGCCAATATTTCCATCTGTCCCATACAAATGAAGCCCTTTCTTCAGATCCCGCTGAGCGTACTTGTCAATCTAAAACCAACAACAAAAGACAAAAACCTCAAAATTTGCTTAGTACCACATTTCAGAATCAAAGTGCACAGAGCAGGGAGATATTTAACAACAGTCCTATACTGAAATTAATAAAAAGTTAACCGACATTGCCCAAAGCCTTTCTCCGGTATAGCTGGTATCTACTACAGGTTCCTGCATTTTGTGAATATGAGGAGTTCCTGTTCTGAGTTAATGTTCATGTTTTCCATCACAGACCTCCAGAACATCTTTTCCCTTCTAAATTAACCACCAAAGTACTAGAGAGAGACTGGATTCAGTTTCATCATTCTCTCTTTTTTGCAAATTACACCTATATACGAAACGTACCACAGCATTTCCTTTTCACTTAATATCTTTAATTGTGATCAAGTACCCCTCAGCATCTTCCATATGCTTCCTGGGAGAACAATGGTGGCATTAACATTGTCCTGATGCTCTGAATTGTGTTTATTATATTGGCCAGGATACCCCGCTTCTTACAGCAGGATGGACATAGTTATATTGAAGCAGCAGGGGATGCGCTATCCAAATATCCTGTCCCTATCAAGACAGACAGGATTTAAGAATTTACTTACTAAATGGAGCTGCTCTTAAATAAATGCATTTTTGTTCATTTAATCAAAGTACAAAGTTCTGCTTTAGAGGCTTTTGCAATTGAAGATGGTGCTTTATCGTTGAGAGTCTCTGCTGGGAAAGCAGGCTATTGTTGGATCCACTGGTCTCCACCAGCTAGTATCCAAAACGATTGCAAGTGCCTCTCTCCCAGTCTAACCATACACACACATTTCTGCAGAACCAAGCAAACACAAAAAAGGAAGTAAATAATAACTGGATTTTCACAGTTTTTCCGTTGTAAATTAAAAGCACTGAATAGTGCTGCTCAAATATGCCCGTACACACCCCCTTCCCGGGGTGCTTGTCAGTGTCAGCGGTCTGCTCGACATCAGGGGTACAGCGAGAAGAGTGAGCAGACCTGTCCCATTTTCTTACCCATCAATCTGCTATAAATCTGACTGCAAAATACAGTGCCACTCTGAGATCTTTCTGCCATAGTAGTCAAAAAGAAAACCAAAATTAAATTCACAACTTGTTTCATGGGGACAGTCTCTTCCATACTGGACAACAGACAGACATGGTGTATTCTCTAGTGATTGTCCCTCTGACATTATTCATTCCAGCTGAGGAGGGTCTAAAATGAAGTAACCAATGCTAATTTTGAGTTAACAGAGGGTACAAAGGTATTCTGCCTCTACCATACACTTGGATTTTCCTTCTGCTTTATTCAGTCATAAGTGTTTTCATGTTCTCCTGGGGGAAAAAAAAAAAAAGTGGATGCAAAGCATCCTCCGTAGCGTAAAAGAGGAATTTTCAACCGACTACATCATAATTATTATGGGGTAAATGTAAAGGTACTAAACAATATGAGGCCATGAGAAACTATGACCTCAAAAGTTCATCATGTCCAAAAAATCTCTGCTGTATGTGCAAAGGGTTGAGCTTGGTCTCTCCAGTTCTTCTGTTTTTCCTTCCCAAATGTTTGCCACCATCGGGCTGAGCCACTAATAAAATAGCTTTGGGGCAGTCCAAGAAAGATGTACAACTTAATCTCAGCACCTTCACTGCCACGCAAGCACTTTATTGTGGATGACTACCTTGAACAGTAGGTGCTGCGCTCCCACTGTAATTATCATGTAAGCTGCTTTTGACTTTACGCAGAGATTATACATAGTCACTGGTACGTTAATTAGAAGAGAAAACCAAAGCTGAAAGTTATCATTAAATTTGGAATTAGTTGAGAAAATTACAGGCAATAAATGAAAAATTTATATGTGCGTGGGATTCCTAGCATTCATTTAAGAATTAGACTTAACTGTTTTTCAGCTCTTCGCTAACCCTCAGCTTCCTGTGTCTCAACTGGACCTGCTGTGGTCTCAAGCAGAGCCACCAACTAGGATGGAAGGGCACGGTTGCGTTGCTAGTCCGAGGGAGGCACTGAAATTTAGTTCGTGTCCTATAGCGGTGGTGAGGTAAATTAATTGCTGAAAAACTAATTCTTATTCAGAGTGGGACAGAGGTGAAGAGGAACAGCACAGGTGAGGGCAGGTGGGGGCATAAAACTAGATCTGTTGCCTTGAAGACGAAAGGAAAGGTCTATTTGGAACATTAATTTATCACATCTGAGGAAATCAGTCCTGTAAAGTGAGAGCGCTATGCATCAGCCTACAGTTCGTATCACCACTAATCTGGAACAAGAGAGAGAAGGTCAAATGAAACAGTGATGCTTATCTGAAGGGCAAATGCCATGCTACCAAAAGGATGCAAATTGCAAAGTTTGCATTTCCTCACTCAGATTTTGCTTTGCAAACCAATGCAGTGGCTCAGCGTGGTAATCCCTTTTACCAGGGCTCACAGGCTGCCCTTATCATTTCCTGTTTGAGATCAATAATAATAATATTCATAATTTAATAACTTATGATCAACATTTGTAAAGCACTTCAAGAGCAGGAGCAACATTTTGTTAGTACACATGGCCTCAAGCGATTTTCTCCCCAAGCATTCCTGCTCTTTTTTTACCTGGAGAAAACGCACTTAAAGCAACCTCCTGAGACAAAATGAAAGCAATTCCTCTCTTCCTTATAAAATTAACCATTTTTCCCTGCACAAAGAGTGTAAGATCTTTATACTGGGAACACAACTGGCAACAGACTTCAGTATTTCAGAAACTGAATAAACAGCAGAGAAAGAAGAAAATAGGCACTGCGTGACCAGTTCTCTCACTGGTATTTCAAAAAGCCTCAGCGTCAAGTCCCTCACCATCAAGTCATGCACACTGTATGACCCATTACTATTTCTTGGTTTAAAAAGAAAGTGCCTGTTTGAATCTTGCTTGGAAGAGGATATAAGCTTTTACACTCCCACACCACGTGGGATCTCTTTCATCTCTATGCAGCTTGCAAATCTGAAAGAAATAGTATCTCCAGCTTTCTTTACTTTTTTTATTTCATATCTACTGACATGGGAAGGTATCTGGAAATCTCACAGAATTTAATACATATATATATACACACAGAGAGAGCTTTATATGTATTTGAGAGATTGTAAATGTCAGGTTTTAGCTAGTTCTCCTTTCCTAAAGTTTCTAAATGATCTTCTAACCAAGTGTGCTGTAAATGCACTGACAAGTGCTATTCTCTGAAAAGCAGCTGTTTTAAAACATCTTTTTCACAGAGCTACTCCTTAAAGCATTCATGTTCTCCTTTTTGCTTACGCTAGAGTCAAAAAGGTCTTCATCATCCCCTAGAAATAACCTTGTACAGCACGACTGAGCCTGTAGCCCTTTGGCACCAGGAGAAGGGGGAAGCAGGCTCGGCCTTTGGTCTCCTGTCACTTGTGCCTGCAGCTGAGGTACAGCATGAAGTCCCCCACTGTCTGTGTCTCTCCTATTTCTAGCCAGTTACATACAGCCTTTTTTATTAATGTGTTATCTTGCATGAATAATCACTCGATGTAGAAGGAGCCTTGGACTTCTAAGAGCACAGATGATGTGAAACGTGACCACTTCTCTCATTCAGGCTGCGAGGAGTTCAGTGCCTACGTGCAGTCCTATTAAAAGCACATCGACCTCTGCCTGAGTAACCTGTGCACAAGGTTATAACATGGATATTTTTTCCCCTAATTGAAGCACTGCTTGAAGCTCCAGACATATGATTCCTACTGGCTTTGACCAGAGAGGGGTAAGTAAAACTCAGCACCTATTTGTGGAGCATAGCTTGCAAATGCTCCTCCAGGTCATTCTGCTTCCTTCTAACCTTAATTTTGTTTCTTCCTCAAAATATTTTTAGAATAGCAGGAACTTCTCAATATGCCTTTATCCTAATGGTATATTTGATTTAATTGAAAACTCACAAAACACCCCCAGCTGTCTCTTCTGCCTTCAATTTGAGTTTTTCAGAAAATGATCTTTCTGAAAATGAAATGCTGCACCACAGTGATTCATCACGTCTCCTGACAAATGATCCCACCCAGCATTCACCAATCTGTCAGCTTCTCTTGTTTGTCTCTCTGCTACCAGTCCTCAGCCAGGCAAAATGTCTATTGCAAAACAGGGACACTAAGTACTATATTAAATATTCTGCAATTTGAATCTGCTGTGTTCTCCCATACGCAAGCCAGGCCCTTCACAAAGCACAACTCTATCTAGTGAAGAAGCACAATGAAGCGTAATAAAAGCTCTCAGCAGGCAAACCGTTACTCTAAATGAGATGCCTATTTTTAGTTATGTGTAATACCAAAGATTTCCTTAGAAGAAAGAGTAAGAACCTTTCACCAATCTGGAAGTGAAGCAGAGGGAAATTCTTTTCCTCCTTGGGATTCATGGGTCAACAGACGAGAGGAGTAAGCCTCAAGCTGGCACCCCATCCGTGTCAATTCCTATGATTTCTGGCTTCAGCCATGTTGGAGGTTTGCTCATGCTTATCAGTGCTATTGAATTTCAGTGGTGTTTCTACTACGATAAGTTAAATGAGTCCTGTTGCTTAGCGTGGTAATCCACTACAATCCACAACTGCAAGAGAACCGCTTCTTAGATTGGGGCATGTATCTTACTACCACTTTAAGGTAAGATCTGCAACTTCCTCACTTACTTCCTTTAGGCCCTAATTTGGCTCTCAAATTTCTCATTGTCCTATTAAAAAGACTTTCTCAAAAACATATACTACTTTAAGGTAGACAAGTCATGTGCAGAGAGTTTCAGGCAATGAAGGAAACAGCATCCGAACCAGAGAAGAAGAAAGCTACAAGAGATGCAGTGGGATCTGGAGACAAATTGCCACAGAGGTCAGGAAAAGTGGCTGGAAGCAGCCGATGCAGTGAGAGAGAATGGGCAGGGATCTATCTGAGCCTCATCTAAATTACAACTGTGACAAAACATCCCTTAAAAAAATCTTACTTAAGCTTGCATATAAATTCAGGCCAAATTAAAAAGCGGTTCCTTCTTAATCTGTATTCCCTCAAGACAGCTACTTAAGTTGTACCAATTTACATGTAAGGCTTGATTTACTGTCAGCTTTGTCCCCTCATTGCTTCTGAAATCCAGAGCCTCCAAGCAAAATTGTGGCTGGCTGACAAGCCCAGCTGCAGAAGCCAGCATCCTTCAAGAGGACCAAGAGCTGTCAGACTCCACCTTGCCTCCTTGAATAAGACAACCTAGGAATAATTGAGGCTGAGATAAAAACCGTGAAACAGGAGCAACAACAAAAACCCTGCTTAGCACAGACACAGGCACGCTGAAAGCACTACATAAACATTCTGCGCTGCAAAAACCCAGCGAGGCTCGTAATTATTTCCATCTCTGTATTACAGATGGGGGATTGCAGTAGCCGCCTCAGTTCCTGGGGCTGGTTTGACAGATCTCTCACTGTCTATATGAAAGGCTTTGGAGTTTATCTACTTACAGTTAAGGCATGAAACGTAAGACAACTATGACTCCCTGAGAGGCCCAGTCCTGTAATTTTGCTGCTGATAAGGAGGAGGAAGTGCTTTGGAGCAAAACTTCTTGGGCAAACAAGAAAGCTGTTATCTGTGCAGAACACAGGTATTATCAATATTTACAGCTAATATGATGCGAGACTGATTGAACTGAAGCTCTACCAATACCAAAGAGCCAAAGTCCTTCCATTGTTATAGTACACGGGGAGGGAAGGTGGCTTTGCTGTAATCCTCTCCGGCAGAAAGGCCAAAAGAAGGCTCCTGAGGAGATCCTAATTAGCTCCTTTTCGATTTGCTGACAGCGTGAGATGTCACTTAGATTCTGGCATAGCCTTTAGCCAAAGGCCACAGGATGCCAGCAGCGTCCCCAGCTTTCTATCCTGCAGGTAAATGGAGATGTTTAGTTTCAAACCTCAGTGCTTCCCTATCACATCACGAACAAAAATTCCACCCAACAAGGACCCTAAACTGGAGAAAGCTGAGAAGCTTTGCTGAAAGCAGTGTTTCAATATAGGTAAGTAAATATTCCTAACCTTTCTGGTGATTGTTTCCACCTATCTCTCTACCTCTCCAACAGATCAGGAGAGGCTGTAAGGAAATGAAAAAATATCCAATAGTTTCCCACTGGGCAAAACTTTTAATTAAATGCCTTGATAATCATTCTCTACAAATAGCAGGGAGCGAGAAATCGAATGTAAACAGAAAGTGCCTAATCTATAAGGTCATTTGTGGGAGCCCTCTTGCCTACTAAGAAAAGATGAGATTGATTGTACCAACAGGTAAGGCTTGTTTTAAATGAGATGTCCCCAAGCCTGTCCATAAGAAGCTGAGAGCAATACTTGCCCTCCTCACCAATGAAATCTTCCTTATACCACCTGCCTATAAACAGAAATCTTGTAAGATTTTAGTTAAGAGACATTGCCTGAATTTTGCTGAAGTCTGGCAGTTAAGGGACAATATACTAATTTCTTGTCAGCATCTCCAAGATGTTCTGCTCAGCTCTGTGGGATTCCCCCCTTCCTCACTTCCTCCCCAAATGTGAAACAACCCCAGGACTTAACATTTTTTTTTGTAATCACTGTCTTAAACACAGCAAAACACTTGCTCCGTGAATTCTCTTTTCCTAGTTTGACTGCAAAAGCCTACATCAGGAGTCAAACATTTTATGGATCTTCCAAACTTCAGTAAGTTACTTGAAATGCTTATTGGCTCTAGCAGCATTTGATATCAAGAGAGATGTGCTGGCACTGGCTGTGTAACTTCAGAGGAAAAGCAGAGACTACAGGAACAGAGGATCATAGGAAATGGTCTGGGAGTGGGAAGAAGAATGAGCATTTCTGAAGTCTGCTGGTTTGGGTCAACTGAGGTGAGACCTTTCAGCTGTGCCATAGGTTTCCTACCTAGTCTTGTAAAGTCACTGTTTCTCTTGTGTTCCATCTTGCTATTTGTTGAACAGACATAACCTGACATAAAATTAATAATATAATTTGGAGCAGGTATTTGAATACCAAAACCAACCTGGGACATGAAGCCCTTTACAGAATCTGAGAGAAGGCATGGAGTTACTAACCTGAGAGGGTCAGTAGCCCTCCTGGCACTGAGGGTAAAACTGAGGTTCATCAGGAAGCAAAAGGAAGGACAAGTACACCTTGCATTGGCCTGGAGCAGGCAGCTCGTGAAATTGTAAGAGAAAGAGTCTCCCACTATATGCACTGACAAGAACCAAGAAGTCCGCAATAGGTTTTATAACAAAAAGCTAATAAGGAAGTCAAAGAGCTCGGGTTTTTCAAATCAGTTTTTCCTGCATCCATGGTTTGCGTATGCAATTAATTGCAGTTTCAGTCACTGTCTTCCGCCCACAAGCACCTGCTTGTGCTCAAAAGCAGCATCAAGGCACCTGATGCGCCAGACAGCTGAAGCTGCAAGAAAGGAGCCACTGAAACATTCCCATACGATTCATACTATTTAAATGCCAATGAATCCCAATAGCAGCTTTAGTGCCGCTTTGTTTTAAACAAGAGATCACAAGTATGACAAGTCACTAGGCTCCTGCAACTCAAAATTTTTCATGCAAGAGCAAATTCAAATGTTTTCAGGAAACTGCACCTGACTTTGTCCCAATGATTCCTTTAAAGTCCAAGGGAGAGACATATATTGTTCTGTATAAAGTGAACGTTTAGCTTCCTATCCTTGCTGATAAAAGGGGGAACTATGTTTTTCTGTAGCCAGAGAGGTCACTGCCACCTAACCTGTTCGTATGCACAGCAACAGCTGAATAACTCATGCATCAAGTCCTCAAGGTTGTTTAAATAAAGTACATCATAACTAGCTCAGAGATACAGGCTCAAAACATTAAGGTGCAGCTATGCCACATCCTTTGCTTGCATACAGAATGAAGCCAATAGCACAGCCGACAGCTTATTTAAGAGGATGCGTATGTCCAGCTCTCTGTCTTGCATGGCACACTGTGCACGGGCACCACCCAATGAGATAGGACTAGACCTGCTTAAAAAAACCCAAATCTTGTTTCTTTTTAGTGAACCCAGGAATAAAAACTTTAGACGTGAATTCTTGGCTTCCTGCCTCTTGTTTCAAAGGAGTGTAAATGTTGCAGCAAACATGGGGAACGGGCTGGGTAAAACTAGGCAGGTAAATCAAATCAATTACGTACACAAAAGGCTGACACTGCAAATTAATTACCAGGCTATTAAGTCAAGTCTTTGTGGGTATTATGCATTTTGAGTGACAAAAACCTCACCAGCACGTTGGAGGAATTTCAGGTGAGTGAACGCTGAAATGCATGGGTTTTGTGACATACCTAATTATTTACACAGCATTCAGGATACATCTTATGGTGATGGAACCTTTTGTTTACATATAAATAAACTCTTCTGCAGATTATTAAGCTGATTGGGAAAAAATGATAGTAACATCCTCAATAGCAGCAACACCAGCAAAGCTGGGTGCCACTGTGACCTAACATTGCCATTTCTTTTCCAGAATGAAACTCCTTTTGTAGTAGGTTTTCTCCATATACTTGCTCCAAAGATGACTCACACAAAAGAGCTTCTATCCCCTTTCTCCAGTTATGTATCCCAGTTATGCACCCCACCAACTGCTGCTCTCAGCAATGCTCCTCTCTCTTCACACATCAGCCTTGAGTCCCACAGATCTCACAACCATTCCTCAAAGCCCCCAGCGCTTTCCTGTGCCACCCTCCTACTCACTCGAATCGTCTTTCCCCAGACTTGGTCCCGTAAGAGTCATTCCTTTCCTGCATGTCCCAGTAAATGGTGATTTTGCCGTGATCTCTAGTGGCTACGGGACCACCCCCGTGCCATGCTGTAAAGACACCTCTGAGCTATGCTCATGTACTGAAAACCCATGTACGCTGAATCCAGGCCAGCAGAATAGGGAAATTCTTTCAAAATTCTTTCAAAACCTTGGTTGTGTTGAGAATATTCCCAGGATAGCTGTATTCAGCCCCTTTGCCTTTTTTTTTTTTTTTAAATATAATCACTTAAATTTGTCCTCAACAAACATCAGTATAACCACAGATAAGAAAATTGGGAAGGATGCTAATTAACACGATACATGCTGTTGAGCCTTTGTTTGCCAAGAGACATAAAAGGTGGGCTGCATTTGTGTTTCAAGTGCTAACAATCTGTTATCTCCATCTATACAGACAAAAAAAAAAAAGGCAAAAAACCCCCCAACCACCTAGGGATGCAGATGTCACTAGAGCTTGAGATCCAATTAGCTGCCACAAAGGCTTCAGGATGTGCAGAGGCAAATCAAAGGGGGGAGACAAGCCACCTTCCTTGTAGCGACTAATGACCATTGTGTGATTATATATTAGGCGTAACAGTGCCACTGGACAGACTCCTTCACAGATGCTGTGAGCTGGGCAAGGGGAAGCCAGCAGCTTACTCACAGAGATGAAGGACTTGGCCACTTGCCCACTCAGCCATTTGCTGCAGCCCTCCCACAGGATCAACCTTTGCTTCAATTATTTACAATACTCATTTACTTAGTTTAAAGGTGAATGAGAGAGCTTTCAAATAAAAGAGAGCACTACTAAAATATCAGGGGAGGAGGGATAGCAAAGGCAAACCATACCCTATGCTCCCACTGTGGTAAGAGAAGATGAATGAGTCCCACAAACCAACTAAGTGTGGTCTCTCTGCAAATCCAGTTATCCAAATAATTTCATTTCCTCTTAAATTTACAACTTTGGTACAAAAAATATAAGCCAAAATACAAATTTTTTTCCACTGCAAGAGTCAAAACAATTACACCACAACTAGAATAGGCCTCTGGTGGCACCTGAACCTTTCTGGGGACCAAGGGTAAGGCACACAAGCTCCCCATGGTTAATCACAGGCATTGGCATTGCCACCTCTTGGTGGCAGAGCTGCTCTGCTGAGCACAGTGCTGTCAGCTCCACTGGCAACTAGTAACAACCTGGGCAAGCTGTAAAGCAAGTGAGGGAGAAAGCTGGTTAAATCATGTCCTCAGGCGAAGAAATCTTCAAAACAAAGGGAACAAACCTCTGCTGATAAGCCACCTTTCTCTGTGCTGGAACTAAAAGACCCATTAAAACCCAAGCCAAAGCAAACCAGCCCACTAAAGGGTTAAAATCTGTTACTCTGACTGGAGAAACTTGTCTGCAAAGAGCAATTCTGTGGAATAGGATTGAAGAAGCTGTGTCTTCCTAGCACCATGGAACATTAATCCTTAGGAGAAAGTGAGATTTGCACACAGCCTGCTTTATTATTCTTAAGATAGGCTTTCTCTGAAATGAACTCATTTTAGAGAAATAATGCTGTGAGAACTACCCATTGTCCCTGGAGAGAAGAGACCAGCAGGCGAAGGCAGGCTCACTACAGCGAGCTCTGTGCCTACCGTGGGGTGATCTCTGCTCACCCTCAAGGTGGGTGAAGTACAGAATGCACCCCCGGAGAGAGGCTTTGGAGGAACCTCTGGCTACTTTACAGAAACTCAGCATGACCATTGGAAAAGTTGCCTGGCTTTATGCTGAAGGTTCTCAATATCCTCCTGGCTAAACACCAGAGAAGGTAATTATCTCCTTACCTACAATTTCTTCCTAGAAAACACATTATGTTGTTCCAATCACATAGACGTGTGTACTTGCAAGAATCACAGGTTATGCTAAATGCCATCTCCTCAGCTAGCAGAAATCTGCTCATCTCTACCAAAACCAACGGAGTTGCTGACTTTTCTAGTAAGTTGGCTTTGTCACGTGGTGTCTCCAGTGGCTCAAACTCGTGTTTCTATCAGGGTACATGCAAGCTCATAAACCATTCCCTCTCCAAAACATCATCTCTGACACCCTGGGAGTTCTGACCTTCAGCAACTGGAATTGCTGGTTTTAATCTTCAGGTAAGCTTTTCTGTGGAGATATTATAAACTGGTAAATAAAATGTCTTGCAAAGCTAGTAGGTAACAAAAGCAACAGAAGCGAGTAACTGCTATTAAATGTCTCCCTTGTTTTAATGAAACAAACAATTGCAGCTCTTCACTGCACTTCATCGAAAACAGATTTTATCGTGAATGGAATGATTTGGGACTCAGTCACTGCAAATGAATAAACTACATGGAGATTGCTTTCCATAATAACAGAACACAAGCAAATAAACAAACTGCCAGTCACACTTATATAGCACAAAACGCAAGTTTCCAACACCCTCTCTACTTCTAATAATGTAAAAAAAAAGCCACATTTCTCATTGGAAATCATACAGGTTGAATGAAGAAGGAAACATGGTTGTTTCCCCATATGTTAAACAGAAATAAGTGGCAGTACCTTTCACTGAGTGAGGTGCTGGAGGATGGAAATATTTACATACAGAACAGAATTTTATATTTTCACATAAAAAGTGGTATTTACCAAATGAACAGCTCTTACCCTCCTAAATGGCAGCAAAGCTGCATGAAAGGAGAAACTGGCAATCTTGAAGAAAGGTTCACCTCAAACTGCTGCTACCTGAGAAGTCTTCCTATATCCCAGAACATGACACGTGCACATCCCAGCTGCCAAACCAAGATGCACATTGGCAGAGGTCTGGCTCGCCTCCCAGACTCCTGGGGGTGAGCAGTGGAGGACAGCATCAGCACTGCCGACCTGTGGCAGATGCAGTGTTTCAAAACACCGAAGGCACATGCCAACTTCTTTTGTAATTGCATCATCATGTAAATGGTGACACACAGTCTGTGTATCTGGATATCAGTGGCCATCCACTCCCCATTGACAGTTTGTGGAGTCACAGGAGAGATCAAGGAGACTCAGTTCCTCAGCTACCTCGTGGTCCTGAATGACGGGAAAGGACAGTCAGGGGTGCCAACTGGAACAGTCAACAAAAGCCAGCATAAAAAATGCACATAATGTTCTTGTGAGCAGCAAAGGACCCAACAAAGATTATGGCTGAGCTACCCTCACCTAACCCTATAAAAAACATGATACTAGTAAACATTTGAAGGTTACATACCACATGTAGCTGGACTAGAGGTAAGCAGATGCCCCAGTGAAAGGGGATGCCCATGTTGTGACAGAGACGAGTCCTATTCCAAATCTAAAGGATCGACTGTTTAGGAAAAAGGAAGGGAATTTGCAGAATTGGTCCCTCTCCACCTGACTCCCACACAAGAACTGAGAAAGACCACATCAAAAAGTGGATAGAGAACTGTCTACAATAATCCAGACTCAATCAAATAACTGCTGGCCCCACCACCATCTCCTTCAGATGGCAATCACTTCTAATCAGTTCTAAGCACGAGATGCATCTTAATCAAGATCCTTAAAGGGTTTATCTCTACTGGATAATTTCACCTTGACTTAATTGACTGCCAGCCACCTGGAGGTCACTGACACATTTGTAAAGGTTAGTTTGGACAATTTCCAAACACCTCTGTTTTGCTCTGAGCTCAAACTACAGTAATAGCAGCTTGGCTACAAACCTTATGAGGAACGACTGAAGGAACTGGGGTTGTTTAGCCTGGAGAAGAGGAGGCTGAGGGGAGACCTCATCACCCTCTTCAACTACCTGAAAGGAGGTTGTAGAGAGATGGGGGCTGCCCTCTTCTCCCTGGTGACAAGGGATAGGACAAGAGGAAACGGGTTCAAGTTATGTCAGGGCAGGTTTAGATTGGATATCAGGAAACATTTTTTCACTGAAAGGGTTATTAAACATTGGAATAGGCTGCCCAGGGAGGTGGTGGATTCACCATCCCTGGAGTTGTTTAAGAAGAGGGTAGATGAGGTACTTAGGGACATGGTTTAGAAGTGTTTTTTTGTCAGGGTAGGTTAATGGTTGGACTTGATGATCTTAAAGGTCCCTTCCAACCTCACCGATTCTATGATTCTATGTAGCTAGTGTCCAGAACTGGCTTTAAAAATGTGCAAACCATCTGAATCTTATTGTGAATCAACTACAGCACAACAGACTCCCCATAGTCAGTACAAGCCTATGGTATGGGCTGTATCCTGTTACCAACCTGCTATGCTAATCCGTCTCCCTTCTCTCCCTTCCAAAAAACCTCAAGTTATAAAAGCTTTCTGTCAGGAACAAAACCACTGCTCTATTTACTTATTTATTTAATTTTAAATTTTGGTTGTTGTTTCTACCTACTCTGCATTCATGTGATTGACTTCACCCAATACACAAGCCTTCTAGAAGAGCTGCTATTGTTTCAAAAAGGTAGCGTTTGAGCTAAGGACCTGAAACAAGTTTCGTCCATATGCAGGCACCCCTTCTAGAAATGGCATCAAGGTCCTGGAAGTAATCCAGGCAGACTGAGCAACTGTCAGTGATGATCGAGTTTATTCAGGAACAGTCTCTGTCAGAAGGGTGAGTTATCCCCCAGAGAGGACCAGAAACCAAAGTGAAAGGTAGAGGTAACCTTTCACGTATGACAGTGGTCTCAAGAACACCCCTGAGGATGCTCCTCTTATTCTGTATTTATTGCTTGTGCAATAAATGAGTCTCTTGTTCCTAATTAAGAGATTGACTTTTTGATAGAGAAGAATTGATCCCAAGTCTCTTCTTAAAGCTGAAAACTGTCTTCTCCCTCTCATCCCCCTTGGATTCTCCCGCGTCTAATAACGTTGGTTGAGCTAGCTCTGAGAATTTCCTTTTCCTCCATGGGGCACTCATCTGGGTCTCTCCACCTATCTAAACTTACTGCTTTTGACAACTCTGAAGAGCTCTGAAATTTGACTGAAATCTGCTATCAGGTTCAAGGTTTATGGGGGCATAAGAGAAAGAAAAGTCAATGCAGCCACATCAAATGTATTTTAAAAAGTAAAATTTACAAATACAGGGCATTATTAAAAACAGGGGGGTGTAGTGGATTCTCTTGACCCAAAGCTATTTGGATTATTTGGTATTTTTTTCATTGCTAGGGAAGGAAGCATAAAAACCACTGCTGATGAAATTTTGTAGATAACACACAAAATTGCTGCACATTAAAGAATCTGCTGATATCACTCGGCCATCTTCCTTACAGAGCCTAGCAGCTCATCCAGACAAATACCAGAGAAGATACTTAGGAACAAAGATTAGAGGTCACACTACAAGACTGGAAACGATATTCTGGAAAGCAGGAAATCTGTGGAAGGAAGGAGGAAATGCAGATGGACATGGTCTGAAGGCAACACTTCCAACTTACAGAGGAAACAGTCATGGGTATATTCAACATAAGCTGCATAAAGATTGAGTTCTATCATTATCTCTACACTGCGGAACTGATATTCATATTTTCAGAAACCTACTGAAAATTTGAAGATTTTAGAGAAGACCTGCAAGAAAAAGCAAATCACTAAGAAGCATGCTTTACTTCACATGACTAGCACTCTTGGATAAACTAAATAGAGTGACAAGGTTAAAAAGCAGCCTAATTGCATTCTTCAGGTACCTGCATGGAGAAGCAATTCTCAACAGTAACAGCACTTTAATCTACCAGAAAAGGACATAATGAGAGCTAATGGTTAGAAGTTTAAGCTAGACAAATACAAGATAGAAACAAGGCATAATTTTAACTGTGAAGAAAAAAAAAAATAAATCCTTGGAACAAATTATTGAGGAATGAGGTGCAGTCAATGATGTCTTTAATCAAATCTCAAGAAATTTGCAAAGTTATAAGTCAGATGTAGTTAGTTTAATGACAAGAATACTGATTGAAAGGCTACAGACCATAGATAACTTTAACTGTTTCCTCTGATCTTAAAATTTATAAATCTTTCCAGAGGCTACAAGGTTTTCCAAGGATAGGGACTCCTGTTATTCATGCCAGATTATGTCACCAATGCCCTGCACTTTGACTTTGCTTCAAATCAATCCTTAAAGAAAAGTTGACATCAAATATGTAAGTCTATTTAGCACACCCCATCTTGGAGACTCAGGCGTTTCTCCTTTGAAATTGGCACTGGTGATTTTGGGGCACAAATTCTCCCAGATCACAGCCCAAGTTCTTTGAATGAGCTCACTATCTGCCAAACCCACATATCCTTGCCCATATCAACGCTCAGAAATGCTGCTCCCAGTACTGCACGGGCTGCTGCTGACTGTGTGACAGAGCAGGAGTCCTCTGGGAAATGTGTCAACCAACTTACTGAAGCCAGCTCCTCCACGATCACCACCCAAATGCAGGCTCATTTGCCCTGTGGCAATCGTGGCTTTCATCTTAGAGGCTGCTTTTACCTGGCTTCATGTGGTGCAGTGTGAGAGCCTGCACGCAGTCATCACGCAGTACTGCAGCTGCATGGGAGAAGCCAAATCCAAGTTGTCACAAGTGAGCAGCTGTGCTGCCTTTAATATCCTTGGTACAGGCAAACACATTTTATTCCCTGTCACATAAAGGCGGGATTCCTAGATAAACAGCAAAGACTGCCTTCAATATAACTTTAAGTAAACAATGCCACATGATTATTCTGTCCATCCAAACAGTTGAGTCCTTTTGGTTCCTTAAATTTCATTAGTAGTTAACACTGCCTCTGTCCCTTACCTGTCCTCCCGGGTCCTTCCCTGAGATATCACAGCACTGGCTTGGCAGGGTGCAGCATCACCAGGTCCACCTCCACCCTATACCCAATTAATACTCATAAAGTCAAGGCACCTGGCTTGAATCCCTATCCACACAGACAGGGCTGTGTTGAACACAGAGTGCAGCAGCAAAGGCCACTCACAGCCACAGCCATTGTGCTGTTTGCTGCAGTCACTATTGGTGCTTTAGTTTTGTAGCATATCTCTTCTAGGAAGGACCCTGTGTGCAGCCTCGCTATTCAGAATCCCATTAACTTTTTATTTGAAAAACTTCCACCTTCTAAAGTGTAGCCATTTCAGAAAACACTGTGCTGTGATTAGCTGCAGTGACTCCACCTGCCATTCATGACCCAAAACACACTAAAAGCTCACATTCACTCAGATGTGACTGTGACATGCTTTCATACTTATTTCCAAACTTAATACAGGTAGATCTGGATCAATAGCAATAAATCTCCTATGGGATTCAAAGATGTTTGGAGCTGGGATCACAATTTTCCTTACATGATCCTATAGGCCTAAGAACAACAGCGAAAGCCCCTAGGTGTTGCTGTAGCGAAAATAAGATGTATACACAGAGAAGTGCAAAGTGCAGGTTTTTTGTGAAGTTTTTTTGAGGTATGAAAGGCTGTGAGGAGTTCATAACAATGTTTCTAAATGCTGGAAAAGGCAGTTTTAGCAAGAATGAAAATCTATTTGACACTTGTTCCGCTGTGCATTCATTATTCACCTTTGTTCGTTTTCCTCTAATACATTTTCCTTATTCCGTCAGGGGAATTACAAACATGCTATTTGGCCAGGTTGACAAACTGCACAACCTAAATATTAAATAGCAAAGAGCCAAAGAGAATGCTTTTTGAAAAACCTGTAGGTAACAAAAAACAAACAAACAAACAAAGCTCAGATTAAACCAGTGGCATTAAAGAAATTGCAGGCTGGGTTAGTCTGCATGTGTCCCTAATCCCAAGGAGCAACCTTGTACTTTCACCAATACTGCCAGCTTTTGGGACACTTTAAGAAGTCACATAGTACTTCAGCAGCTATAGTCGAGAATTTTGGCTTTTATTAAAAAGGGTTTATTACAAAATGTTGAGGCCTCATGGTTTTTGCAAAAAGTCTGAAGATACTTGAAAGCAAAAGGCATCCCCTCTTCCCCCCAACTTCAGAAGAAGAAAGAGCTGTATTTGTCATTCTGCCTCACTACCAGTGTTATCTTGCCTGATTCCATACCTGAATGCTGGCAGCTTCTCAACTCTGGTAAAGCTCTGGCATAGCTCCACAGGCTGGTGCCATGATTATTTAACAGATGCCATAGCTATTTAGACTATTCATGCTAGTCCAGAACCTAACAAAATAGCCAGTACTGGATATACAGTGCCTTCACCTGAGCATCAAAAGGCACAATAATTGCTAAAGCTCATTTCCTTCTTATGGTACACCGGTGATAATCTTTTTTCCCAATCAGATCCTATTTAAATCTCATTTTTCTACAAAGCATGACCACTCTTACAAGAGGTAGCAGGCACATTCTCTCAGCTGTGTACCTCTGTGACCAGCAGAAGCCAGCTCTCCAGTGGTCACACGAGAACCGCTTGACTATGCAACACGGTCTGACAGCAACAGCTGGGGAAGCCGTCGCTACGCCGAATTTCACCTTTCTTGGGTTTCACTGCTGGAAAATGCAATAATCAAAAAACATTCTGAGTTTCTTTACCTGTGATAAAGTTTCTTTATCTGTGATATCTTTTCCAAAACTGAAAAGAAAGTTACAGTATCAGTTTTTTTCCCCTATTACTAATCTTTTTGACTCAGTGTTGCTGAAATTTTTCCCATCACATCTGTGAAGACAAATGGAATAAAAAGAAAAGCCAGTGGCTCCACTTATCTTTCTAATTAACACAGAATACATGTTGACTATGTAATTTCAGAAGACCCCACCCAATCTAGTATTGCATTGGGACATCAACACATGATGTGGTCAGAGTCCATATCTCCAGATTTTTGAGTATTTGGAAGTCATCAAGAGAACTAACAACAGCGAAACACAGTCAGTGTTACTGGAAGTGCTGCAGCGTATTAACAATGAAAAAAAAGCCACAACTCGAACCGTGTTGCGTCAAAAGAGCAAGGTGGCAACAGCTCTGACTGGAAGAAAACTGCAGAAATCACTGAGACAGAATCTGGGCGTAAATACCATAGAAGGCAGAGTGTACTTGAAGGATGAAAGCCTTTGAGAAACTGGCTACGTGACCACCACATGCAAACATGCCAGTGAAAAATGCTCCACTGAAGGAGAAATGCGACAGTGCTCTCTGCTGCCAACGCAGACAAGGATCCTTCAGAGCTCATTAGCACCACCAAGAGATTGGCACAGCTAAAATGACGAGAACCACAGTAGCGCTACAGAAAGTCTTGAGACAGGGACTGGATTCCAGTTGTTCTGAAACTACAAAGGCCACATCCCCGTAAACAGATTTCACTGAGCAGCAATGATTTCTTTGCTAACTTCAAATTAGTGGTAACAATGGACCTTACAGCCAAACCCACACAGAAGCCTGTATGAGAAGCATTAAGTCAAGAATCACAAGTGCTGTAAATTGGAGGATGAGCTATGAAGAAGAGTATCCATCTTGCAAAACGGAATGTCTCATCATGTAGTCAAACAAATTGTTGATAGAAAAATGTGCCACAGACAATCTAATCTTGGAAACAGAGTTGAAACCATGCAAATCAAAAGAAATGGATATTCAGGTTTTGCATAAAGCAGCTTTGCAGATGAAAAATGACACCCAGCATACAGAGAGTAAATGAGTCCTGCCATCCTTCACTGAGAGGACTGAAATAAGTTTCAATTACTAAACCCATTGCACTCACCTTTTTCTACAACATAAACAGGACAACAGAAATACTTACACTAATCAGCCAGAGCTGAATTTCCTTTCATCAAGACAGCTTATGCAGACACGTGGGGGAAAAAAAAAAATCATTTAACAAATTTGAAAAAAATAGTGGAAAACTGTGAAAGCTAGGTATTCAGAAGATGACTGGTTCACCAAAACTATGCGAGGGCTTAAAAACCCCAAAATTTTGGAAACAATCAATGTAAATGTTAATAATGCAAAAGATGTATCAAAGTTTGAGGAAAAAAAGGGTTCATTTGCAGGTTCAATAAAAACAAAAATAAAGAACAGAGAGGAGAACTACTTGTATTATCTATTTATGCAACAACTATACAACATATATCACTCCTGCTTGTTTCTTAGCTATATTAGAAAGCTTTTTAGTTTAAGTCTGTAAAATTGTAGGTCCCATCTCCAAATGGGAGACCAACACCATTCAGAAACATGCTGACTACCAGTTACCACACAGCTCGGAGAAAATCACCAAATCTAAATAAAGTCTATAGGCACAATTATTAAAGCATTAGAAGTACTCTCTACTTCTCCCCACCACCACCACCTTTATTGGGCGGGGGGTTGCAATAGTTTTGATTACTCTTACCTCCTTGGATTCGGGGGGAAAGACAGACAAGAGAGAATCAATAGGATAACTACGGTTCTTCTGGCTACTTTAGAGAGATTTACAACCATTGCCAAATTGCATTAAATATTCTGAATTTAGGACAGGAAACTTCTCATTATCTTTCACAAATCTAATTAACTAAATGAATATGCTCCAAGCAACAGCAAATTCCCCAAATGCATTTTTGAGTAAAGGGATTCTCTTCCTCATGAAACTGCAAACCAGCATCAGGCATCCTCTCCTACGCAGGCAAAGTGGTTGCCAAATGGGACAGTTTAAACCTGCAAAGAACACTTGGGGTAATAAAAATATAACCCCATTTAGAAATACAACGGCTGAGAGCCTCAGGGTATCATTTTGGTCTATAGCAGACAAGCAGTCTGAGTAGCCTAGTAACAAGACTGGGAAGCGGGATTAGAAACCGACATTCAAACCAATGGAAAATACAGATCAGAAGCAGACGGGCGCTCGCAACAGCCAGCCGCAGCAGGGACAAATTTCTTTCTGCAGGAGCATGTCATCCACCCCGCTACACACCAATAAGAGAAAGCTACTGCAGCAAGAAAAAAATTGCAATTTGCTTTTAAAAATAATAAATATTCCTACAGAACCACCTCTGTTTTGATGTGATACATAATTTATCCATGGGAAAAATGACACCTTTGAAATTACTTTGGCCCTGTAGTTTTTAACTGTCAGATACAGTTTCTTTGAAATCTAATTCATGATTTGCAGGCTTCATTAAGTTTTAGCAAGTAATTTTAAACTTAAATCACCATTGGCAAATCCATAATTTATTGACAGAAACATTAGGACTCTAATGGAGTGTGACTTGTGATGAAACAAGATAGGAAGGGATGAGGGTGGAAAAATGTGCTCCCTTCTGCCACAAAAGACCATTTTGTCAGGAAAAAAAATATCAGATGGGGGAAAAAAAAGTAGGTTTTCTTTCCCCTGCCCCCTAACACTAAATGTAAGAAGAGTTTTTGAAGTTGTTAAAATTATCTTCTAAAACCTGGGTAAGAAGGTACAAACTAAACTCAGGAACACGTGTAAGTAATAACTTTTCTGTTTTCTTCTTCTTTACAGAGATATTGTAAGGATGGAGTGCAGTAAAACTCCCTCCTCTGAAAGAGAAGGGAATAAACAAAAGCATGCCAAAGCAAGTAAAATACAACAGAGAAGCCCAGATATTTGCTGTAAATTTAACCCCTCACCATGCTGAATTCCTTGATTCTGGCTGATGACATGTTGAAACAGTAGAAAGATGATGACTGTATTTTGATTGATATATAATAATTTAGTATATAGTCAGTCCATACTTTACCAAGTTGAGTTTTCAAACAAAGGGCATTCAAGTACACTTCTCACAGACTCATTATATCGACAGAGGCCTGTATAGATCTGATCCTACCAAGAAAAATTTGCTTCATTCTTTGTAGCCATGTCTCTTCGGTGCAGCTTGCCTGAAGTCAGGAATATATTTCTTTTTAATTCCAGATAGCAGTTTTATTTACTGTACTTTGTTTATCATAGCATCATTCCCCTCATCCAGCAATTATGATTCCTGGCCCCTCATTTTGAACAGATGAGATAAAAAATACATTTCACATATTAAGTGACTTCAACGCAACTCCCAAAGAAAACACAACTCCTAATCATAGAATCATTTGGGTTAGAAGTGACCTTAAAGATCATCTAGTTCCAGCCCCTGTGCCGTGATGAGGGACACCTTCCATTAAATCAGATTTCTCAAAGCCCCATCCAACCTGGCCTTGAACTATTCCAGGGATGGGGCATCCATAACTTCCCTGGGCAGCCTGTTCCAGTGTCTCACCACCCTCACAGTAAAGAATTTCTTCCTAACATAATACCTAAATCTACCCTCTTTCATTTAAAGCCATTACCCCTCGTCTTATCACTACATGCCCCTTGTAAAAAATCCTTCTCCATTTTTCCCGTAGGCTCCCTTCAGATACTGGAAGGCTGCTAGAAGGTCTCCCTGGAACCTCCTCTTCTCCAGGTTGACAACCCCAACTCTCTCAAGTCTCTCTTCATAGAAGAAGTGCCCAAGCTTTCTGATCACCTTTGTGGCCCTCCTCTAGACTAGCTCCAACATGCCCATATTCTTCCTATGCTGGGGGCTCCAGAGCTGAACACAGAACTCCAGGTGGGGTCTCACCAGAGCAGTGAGGGGGCTGTGATTGTGGAATCACCTCCCTCAATCTGCTGGCCACAATGCTTTTGATGCAGCCCAGGATGCGGTTGGTTTTCTGGGCTGTGAGTGCACATTGTTGGCTCATGTTGAGCTTTTCATCCACCAACTCCTCCAATTCCTTCTCCTCAGGGCTGCTCTCAATCCATTCTCCACCCAACCTGTATTTGTGCTTGGGACTGCCGTGACCCAGGTGCAGGACCTTGCACTTGGCCTGGTTGAACTTCATGAGGTTCACACGGGTCCACCTCTCAAGCCTGTCCAGGCATCCGTTCCCTCCAGCGTGCCGACTGGTCTACACAGCTTGGTGTTGTCAGCAAGCTTGCTGAGGTTGCACTCAATCCCACCATCCACGTCACTGACAAAGATGTTAAACAGCACCAGTCCCAATACTGATCCCTGAGGAATGCCACTTTTGTCACTGGATTACACTTGGACACCAAGCCATTGACCATAACTCTTTGAGTGAAACCATCCAGCCAGTTCCTTATCCACTGAGTGGTCCATCCATCAAACGCATGTCTCTCCAATTTAGGGACAAGGATGTTGTGCAGGACAGTGTCAAATGCCTCAACAAGTCCAGGTAGATGATGTCAGTTGCTCTTCCCATATCCACCAACCCTGTCACTCTGTCATAGAAGGCCACCAACTTTGTCAGGCATGATTTGACCTTAGGGGGAAGCTTTGTTGGCTGTCACCAATCACCTCCTTATTTTCATGTGCGTTAGCAGAGATTCTAGGAAGATCTGCTCCGTAATCTTGCTGGGCACAGAGGTGAGACAGACCAGCCTGTAGTTCCCTGGGTCTTCCTTTTTTCCCCTTTTTAAAAATGAGGTTTATGTTTTCCTTTTTCCATTCAGTGGGACTGCCATCACTTCTCAGATATGATGGACAGTGGCTTAGCAACTTTATCTGCCAGTTCCCTCAGGACCCATGGATGGATTTCACCAGGTCAGATGGATTTGTGCACCCTCAGGTTCCTTAGATTGTCTCAAACCTGATCTTCTCCTACAATGGGCAGTTCTTAATTTATCCAGTCCCTGCCTTTGCCTTTTGCAACTTGGGCAGTGTTGCTAGGGCACTTGATGGCGAAGACTAAGGCAAAAAAGTCCCTGAGTACCTCAGCCTTCTCCATATCCTGGATGACCAGGTCTCCCCTTTCCTTCTGGAGAGGGGCCATATTTTCCCTAGTCTTCCTTTTTATCACTGACATACCTGTTGAATCTTTTCTTGTTGCCTTTGATGTCCCTAGACAGATTTAATTCCATCAGGGCTTTAGCTTTCCTAACCTGATCCCTGGCTGCTTGGACAATTTCTCTGTATTCCTCCCAGGCTACCTGTCCCTTGCAGTGCAAAGCACTGTTGTTATGAAAGGTGGGTGATGAACAAGCGGAAGTCTGTGCATCTCCTTACCTATGACAGAAGGAGGCTTTGCTACAGCAAGACTTAACACTGTACGGTCTGTAAGTACACGGCAAAGAAACCTCCACTGAAATCAGATGTGGGCATGCTACAATATGCGAATTTATTGACACTGCCCACGAGAAAGGATAAGAAAAAGAAAGATGAAAAAGGACCACAACTCCCTAGAGTGCTATCACTATGCAGCAGCATGAAAAATTAGGAATATTTGGTGCTGCTTAAAGAGAGAGGATAAAGGGTTTGCTCTATCTGGGAGAAGCTCTCTGACTTCAGTGAGGTTATTTCTAAGTTCACTCAAACAGAGTTCATGAAATGACTAACTGGTCACTAAGACAGATTTTACCTATTTTAGAACAACTACCTTCATCACTTTGATCAGTAAGGGTATTTCTGTGACTTTCTCATTTATTTTTATATATACATAATGAATAAGAATATATGAGAATAAGAATATTAAATAAGCTGAATGGGATGCATTTTAAATAAACCTGCTACTTCTTTTTTTAGATTTAAATTAAATGCAAAGTAAGCACCTCACAAATGCTTGTGGCTAAATTTACCACTGGGAACTTAATGGGTGTGCTGATGAAACATTTACATGCAGCTGTTTTGGCCATAAAGAGAGAAAATTTGCACATCCAATACATCCAGCTTTACATCCAACTTCTCTGCAATATGATTGTCTGCTTAATACGTACAAATGAAAGATTAAATGAGAAAAACTGGCAAGGTTCAAAGTCTGGACTTTTTTTTGTGAAAAACATTTTTAGACAATGTTTAGGTCACCACGTACAAGCTGAGATTTATAAAGTTCTGCGACTCACATTTCAGTTCTGTTCCAATAAATGCCATAATACAGTTTTCAGACTAGTAATAAAAAGCCTATTAATGTGTTTTCTCCATGTTAATCAATTCAATACGGGGATTGTGATGTTAACACTACTTTACATTACTGCTTCATCATTTCTCATTCTTACAATATATAAAATAAACAAAGGGGTTCTGGATTCCTTATAGATTCATTTTTATCTCAAAGTGAAAGCTGTGCGAGATTTGTGGCTTCAGACTCATAGTTGGTGATAAGCTTCTCCTTCCTTCCTCTTCCCAAACTAAATATATAAAGAGACTTTAACAAAATTAATTGCAGGATTCAGCGTTCATGAATTTCTATGCTTGTGTAATTCATTTCCTCAAAGACGGCAAAGCAAAAGGAGGTTCTCTTGCTGCCAAGGTTACAGGATTCATGAGCAAGCCTGCTCAGGAGTGATGGGGAATAAGTAAAGAATCTCCCTCATCACTCCTTTTACTGGGGGTAGCTTTTAATTGCATTAAATTACTCATGCTGTCGGACTGCATTCCTTAGGATAGAGGGACAGCTGGAGAACAAATGCTGCCATGAGAACGCCAAACAGCCATTTTCCCGACAATTTGCATAGTTTTTAGTAATAAACATTACTCCCAGCTTGGGGACCAATCATATTCATATTAATCTCTGGCAAAGAGTATAGCCCCTCACTCAATTCCTTTATGAGCAACTCCACTCTTCGATCCAGGCATGATGTGGGAAGGTGAAGCAATCTGTGCTTGCTGAGAAAACAGCAGTAGCACAAAAAGTTTGCTTTCTCTCCATCTAATCCTGCTGCCTACAGTCGCCAACCACAGAGGTCAGAAAAGGGAACTTGTCCCTGATAACGACCATGAAGGAAGATCCGTGGGTGAGGTGATGCCACAGAGGACTGTGGGATCAGTCTAGGTGTTCCTCCTCTTGTTGCAGATCAACAAATTCACTTTCAGGTGCCATACCTACTTCTTACAAGAAATGGCTTTTTATGCAGGAAAAGACCCAACCAGCCACCCTTCCCAAACTCTAAAGCCCTGCCTGTTCTGGGACAGCCCAAATCTGGAGAAGGACAAATCCATAAAGCGAGGAACATTTCCTGACTTTCCCGGATTTTTGAGTTAGAGGGTGGAAAGACAATTCAATTTCCTATTTTATAAAATGCAGTTCACCTTTTATTCCTGCTCACTTTCATAAAAATCTGCTGAGATAAAAGTCTTGTTTAATTTATTCTTCCATTTCAGCTTAAAATAGAGGACCAGTTGAACTGCTAGTTCTTGATAAACTAAAGGAAGTGATCCAAATCTATATGCTTATTAATATGAATGCATCTTTACCTTCCATGCACAACCATATTCCAAAGGGAATATGAGAGGCTCAGCACTGTGGTCACAGGACACAAAAAAGGGAGTGTTAAGATTCGTTCTTACCCAAGGAATTCTTCCCTTGTAAAGTGTGTTGCTGTGGTAGGCAGTGCACTGAACCAGGTCCCACCACTGGTACTGCTGTTCAGTGTCACTCTACCTCAGAGACAACTGGCAGACATGAGAGGGGATTCGGGGTACCCCACTTCACATCCCAGCAGATCTAGTTTTCATGAAGTGTCAAAATTCAAGCCTCTCTAAACCTTCGCAAAGTGGGTCAAGCAAGGGAGAGACACTGAAATCGCTCTTAGCTTAAAAACCACATTTTTATTATGCAGGATGTCGTTAACTGTCTGTTAAATGTCCCTTTAGCATTAATTTTTCTCTCTATCAGATTCCACCACCACCACTTAGAGGAGCACCTAAAAGTTGCATACGAACAACCTCTGTAAAAGTGTGAAACTCTTGCTTACTTAACTCCACTCAACTCTGTTCAATCAGAACACAAGTTGCCTGCATGCAAACTAAAATTCACACTGGATAATTGTTTCAAGAACAGAAGGTGAAATGAATGGCAAGTTAGAACTGACACGGCGACATCTCAATGTCCTCTTCTCTTGGAAGGTTAGAGTAACCAGGGTACTGCAAGCTTTCAGAGATCAGAAACTTGATCCTCTTAATTCACGCTATTTAAATTGTGGATTCATGATGTTAAGCTGAACGAGGCAAACAGTCTTTGAGGAGAAAGAGATAATTATGTGACTGAAGAAACATGCTTCAAGTAGTACAGTTTAGACCCTCATCAGCTTTGTTTCTCAGTTCCCAAACGTGCCACTTTTCACAAAAACCCATATAGAACAGGACTCCTTAACCCTTCTGTGATAAATTAATCTCCTCTATAAAGGTTCACATGGAAAAATCTTGAGAAAGAATGATATTGGAATCCTTGAATTTAATATGTCATTAAAAAAAAAAGGAGATTAATGAGATGTATAAACTTTAAACATAAAAGCTGTGGAATACATAAGGACTTACTGAGTGACCCTTACAGGCTATAACTCTGCATGGCATCCTACTGAGACCAGAAATAAACACACACAGTCTCAGAAACAGTGATTTAAAATACCATGTTGTTCATTTGCACTGAGATTGTTTCACAAGGGCCCATGGAAAGGGTTTATTTGTTCATCTCTAAACCTAGCTGTTAGCATCCATCTGCTGAACAGGACACAGTAGGGACCACATACAGGCAAATTCACACCAGGACATGCCACCAGCCTCTCTACAGTGTCACTGCAGCCTCACAGGGAAGACTATAGCTCTTCCAGGCACACAGCAAGCAGGTCCATTCGAAATGGCCAGCTACTCCAGCAGAAGATTGCTCAAAACATGTCTACAATGGGTGGAAGAAGGCCTTTAGATCATAAAAGTGCCTTTGTATTTCCTAGATCAACCAGGAGAGCAGTTTTGCATCTCAGAGCTGATATAGTTTCCTTAAAGAGCTACACAGTAATGTTGACAGTTCCATGGTGTCCAAGGACTGTGCTAGGACCTGGCCCTGGATCAGGAGCAGGGAGTCCAAGGAATCCAGAATCCAACTCCTATGAAATTTGCAGAGCACCACCAAAGATGTGGAAGTAAAAAGTCATATTCTCCATTTTACCATACATAGCACTAGCTGATCCTTACGGGATGAATACAAAAATGTAACCATCATACCCAATCACAAAATCTAAGAAATGTGCGTGTAGAAAAGGGACATACTAAATCCTCAAAAAGCCCAGCTCAATGTGGAATGATGTCTCTCCCTGCTGCCCTCTTAGCAGTTTGATATCAAGCACATTCCAGGAATTCAAAGTAAGTATTCAAAAAAAGTAATTTCAAATAAATGACAGTGAAAGGCTAATTGAAAAATCTCTCATTATACTACAAGAAAGAAAAGCAATTGCTGGGGCAAGTCCTGCACAGGGCCATCAAGATGATTTGACTGGAGTATCTTTCATATGAAGAGAGACCAAGAGAGATGGGACTGCTCAGCCTTAGAAAAAAGAAGATTCAGAGGGGTTCTTATCAATGTGTATAAATAACTGATGGGAATGAAGAATGAAGGAATGAAGAAGCAGGAGTCAGACTCTTCTCAGTAGTTCCCACTGAGATCACAAGAGAAAATGGACACAAATTAAAAAGCAGGATATTCAATCCAAACACAAGAAAACACTTTTTTACCGTGAGGGTGGTCAAAGACCGCAACAGGTTGCCCAGAGAGATTGTGGAGTCTTGATCTGTGGAGATATTCAAAACGAAACTGGAGACAGTTCTGGGCAGCCTGCTCTAGCTGTTCCTGCTTGAGGAGCGGGCTGGATGACCTGATCTCAAGAGGTCCCTTCTAACCTAAACAATTCTGCGCTTCTGTACCACAGCAAGGGAAAGTCATTGAGAATACAGATGGTAAAGCTAAATTACCACAGCAGAGATTAGGAAACAAATATCCACAGGAATCTAGGTTTCACTAATTTAATTTCTCTTGAAAACCCATGGTTTTTCTGCAGCCAAAGTTCAACCAACTTCTTAGCAGGCAGCAGCATTCCACACATTCTGCATTGCAAGATTAAGACATTATGCTAGAGAACAAAACACCCCAGTTACTGCAGTTGTGAAGCAGTGGAGTCTTCTATAGCACTGTAATACACCACCTCATATGCTCAAGCAAGCATCATGATGTGGGGAAGTGGGAAGGACATTTCAAAAATCCTAAAATGAAGAATAATAGCTTGGCACCATGGAAGAAAACACACAGTTCCCACTAACTTCACTGGAGCCAGGATTTTACCATATAGAATCATAGAATCAGTGAGGTTGGAAGGGACCTTTAAGATCATCAAGTCCAACCGTTAACCTACCCTGACAAAAAAACACTTCTAAACCATGTCCCTCCCTAAGTACCACATCTACCCTCCTCTTAAACAACCTCCTCTTAAATCCACCACCTCCCTGGGCAGCCTATTCCAATGTTTAATAACCCTTTCAGTGACAAAATATTTCCTGATATCCAATCTAAACCTGCCCTGACATAACTTGAACCCATTTCCTCTTGTCCTATCACTTGTCACCAGGGAGAAGAGGTCAGCCCCCATCTCTCTACAACCTGCTTTCAGGTAGTTGAAGAGGGTGATGAGGTCTCCCTTCAGCCTCCTCTTCTCCAGGCTGAACAACCCCAGTTCCTTCAGTCGTTCCTCATAA
>VXBO01004043.1:166121-222552 GCA_013400135.1 Rhinoptilus africanus
CTTGTGGATGGGTGTCACATTTGGCAACCTCCGGTCAGCTGAGACCTCCCCGGTTATCCAGGACTGCTCATAAATGATGCAAAGTGGCCTGGTGAGCACTTCCGCCAGCTCCTTCAGTACCCTTGGGTGGATCCCATCTGGCCCCACAGATTTGTGCACCTCCAAGTGCTGAAGCAGGTCCCTCACCATTTCCCTTTGGATTACAGGGGCTTCATTCTGCTCCCCATCCCTGTCTTCTAGCTCAGGGGTCTGTTGACTCAGGGAACAACTGGTCCTACTGCTGAAGACTGAGGCAAAGATGGCATTAAGTACCTCAGCCTTTTCCTCATCCTTGGTCACTATGTTACCAGCCCCATCTACTAGAGGACAGAGATTATCCTTAGTCCTCTTTTTATTGCTAATATATTTATAGAAACTTTTTTGGTTGTCCTTCAGAAGCCAGGTTTAGTTCTATCTGGGCTTTAGCCCTCCTGATTTTTTCCCTACATAGCTTCACTATATAGAACATAGTGACTTGGGTATTCATTCTGTGCTGACACCTGACACTGTATCATGTAACTAAACCCCTAAATGGCTTAAAATGGACATGGCAAAACTGTGGCATCTAGCAGCAGAGAGCCGTTCCTGTGTCCTAGTCTTACTCATCTAATCATCTCTCACTGATGCTCTTACATGAAAATTGACAGTTGCAGGAATAGTTACATGAACAGACTTAAAAGAGAGAAAGCTTATGATAGGCAATTGGAAAAGCAGTCCTCATTGCTCAGTGCTCTTCTGTGATAAAAACAGAGCTGCCTCTGCCATTTGTACATAAATCAGTGTCAAAGACAGCATGACCCAGGTTCCCATTGAGAACACCCGGCTATGGGAAGCCACACCTGGCCGCTGAATGGCCACCAGCGGTGGGGAAGCAGCAGGAACACTACACTGACATTTACTTAAATACCAGCCCGATCTCAACACACTTCAAGGTATGCAGCACATTCTTCTCCTGCTTTATTCACAGTCCCCAAAAGAAAATCCATTGTTTGGGGTTTTTTTCCCAAGCTACCTGACCTTGAAAAAAACATTGTTTCTCTTTCTTTGAACGTATTCAGCTGCTTTTCTGACAACTACAATGCATTCCCCATTCATCAAGAAAAAGGTGGGACCTGCAAGAAATCTGCAGGATGTTTTCTGTGCGTGCATGTTGTATAGACAGTAATGCTGATTCTCTTCACAGCTTTTAAATATCCCTTCAACAATTTTGATTACTCAAATCTTACTTCAATTCCTTTGGGTCCTGAATTTTCAAAAGAAAAACTAAATATCTTGTGCGATATATCTAACAAACATCTGGTTTTGAATCAAAATCTTTTTCTCTTACATGCTTCATGATTTTCCACTTTCATTATTCTCTAGAGAAAGACTACTTAGTTGTTTTCTTAAATATCTTTCAATGATCTTTTGAATCTTTCCCATTTTGCTTCATTTACATAATTTACCTATTTTTAACATGCAATTCAGTTTGCATTTCAATATGCCCTTCAAGGTGACCTCTGAAAAGATTTCCTAAATGCTGAGGTTAGGACTTTGTCAACAGAGGCAACATCAGCACAGCTGAAGATGATGACATGTATTGTTTCACTTTCCCGTGGTTCAGAGTGGCAAGATGCAGATGGCAGAAACATTTGTCAGAGCAACATCATCTTTGGCTTATGGCAATAAAGTGCAAAATGGAGCAAGCAAGAAAATAAAAACATATATTGTTGTACAATAATTCAATAATCTATCACAGAAAAAGAAAACATTAAGAAATTGTATCAAAGACAATTAGTAGCAGGAGGGGGAGCATAAGTAGATGAATGGGTTTCAACAAGAAAGAACTGAAGCTATATGAGAATTCTGTGTTCTCAAGGAAGCTTCCCCTGCAGTTTAAAGGGACAGAAGAGGGCACACAGAATAACTGCAGTATAACAAAGTGAACTAAGATCATGCCATAGTTAAGATAATCTTTGTACAAGCCTCATTCACTGCTAATGCCAGGACACTGCAGCAACACTGTGTTATACTACCATCATCCAAATGTTCAGAGGTACTGAAAGCTTCAAGTAGGAAATGTGTGCACTCTGAAATTGTAAATTAAAGTGCACTCTCTGCTTCCTTTTAAGATATATCCCTTTACACAAAATCTACTTCTCTCTCTCTCTCTTCCAGCTCGGTTATCTCCTATTGTCAAGTCTATCATTGATTTTGCAGCTCATTTGTAAAAAGATTCAGGGAGTCCAAGATCCCAACTGATTAAAGATAATTAATCCTTATTAAAGATGATTACAGATATACGTGGTATTGATTACCATTGATTGGTAATCACTGTTGATTATGTTGGTTTTGTAAGTTTGGGAATATATTTCAAAAGCTACAACAGCTGGTGTCTAGAACACTTGCTGAACCTCCTTCCTACACGTGAACTTCACAGCAAGGATTCAACCCACAATTGTCAGCCAGAAAGAGAACACCGATCTTACAGTGCAGCAATATTTCCCATGAGAAGCTACACTACACAGTGGATGCCTTGTATGTACCATGGAGTTTGGGTAAAACAAAGCACCTGAACATAATTTGTGGCCTTAAAGTCAACACACTCCACCCTAACAGAACCCAGAACTAGTAATGGTTTAGAGCTGCTAATCAACAGATCTTCATTCTGTGTATACCATTGCTGAGTTAAATAAAAGGAAGGAGTTGAAAGGACTTCAGCTGCAAATTATGCCTAATAAAGTGGTCTACCCACCACATTATTCTTCAATTGCAGCTGACAAACTGAAGACAAGGACTGTATGCTATTGGCCTGCTTACAGTCTGATAACACAAAAAGTCATCTTCCCTTCTCTTTTTGTATATGTAAAAAATGTTAAACGTTTAGTTGACTGTCATTTTCTAATGTTGTCCAAAATACATTGTGACACATCAAAAATGTTCGTAGAATGAATAAAAAATGTGCTGTCTGTTTCAATATATTGCCTCAGTCATTCCTCTGCATTTGATGTCACCTGTGTTTAAATGTCTAAAGCTGTCTTAATTATTTATTTTATCACCTTTTTAAACCATTCTTTTCTCTTTCTGCTATTCTTCCCCTTTTCAAATAAAATTGTATGAAACATGTACCAGCAGCTAGAACAGAAGATCAGGCACCAGCTAAAACTAGTGTTGATCAGGTGTATGTACACCACTACCGTTCTGTCGAGTTCTATCAGCCCTGAATAACAGCACGCATTCAGTTCCTGATCCACCTGGATGCTGAAATGGCTTCTTATTTGACCACAGATTAGTCACGTGAAAACTCCTCCTCTGGAATAGTAAGGTTCCATTATATTTGTTCAGACATAAGAGCACTAAGTATTTCCCAGGAGACGCCGCACCTTCAGGATTTAGCCTTCAACACCACTTCTCCCAGTCAGCAAAAGCAGACCTGAACTGCTTATTCATCACTTGTACCATGCTTTAAGATGCTTGGACAAAGAGCATACAGTTGTGCAATGTATTTATTATCCACCATTACTGTATTCTAGAGTTTTACTTTGGAGAGGCTGGCTGAAGACCTGCACCACTCATATTTTCTCTGCTACAAAACCTGAAACTTGAGACACGGGAAACAAATCATTGTAAAAGTGCTCCCACAACAAAGATATAGCCTGACACGCTCCTGAGATTATGATTTAACCTCTAATTAGGGATTACAAACCAGCAAGAAGGAAGTCCAGATACATCTCTCTGTGTTGTACGCTAACTGATTCATTGCCAAATATTTATCAGGAGACCCTCAGATTAATTTAGTGATGTCAGGAAATAAAAGATAGATCTGGCTGGCTTTATGCCAGGCATAATGGAAGCAGCAGCTGTGTTTGATTCATCTATATAGGTCTGGGAATTAATCTCCCAGTCAGCCAGGTTGGAGGTCGGAACTGGATTTCTCCAGAGAAAAAGCACTATTCCAAACTGAGCAGCAGGACAACATGAAAAATTGCAATACGAACAAAAATCCATACTGACTAGGATGAGACACCTACATTCATCTTCATTTCTGAACTCACGCAAAATAGGAAGATACATGGCATGAAGAGCTGACAGGCTACTGCATTATCTAATCTTTATAGAGAGTATTTGTGTTAGGCATGGAGCTTAATTCAGGACAGTTTGATTTTTCTTTCCCCACACCCATTCCCCTGCTAACACATTATTCAAGGAATCGATTAGGCCTTGATCAACCACTGATCAAGACTTCCCTGTAGGGAGCCGTAATGCATTTTATCTGCAGTTATCATTCCTAAATAACACCTATTTCTGAGCATGCACTTAATTCTTTTCATCAATACTTTGCTATCCTTCAACAAGCCCGTTAACAGCATTTTGGAGGTGCACTTTCAATGAAATCCTTTGACAAATGAATTAGTGAAACTACTGGGATTTCCTTTGGTGTGTTTGCTTTTTTCAGCCATATAGGCAAATAAATTCCATCCCCCTCACCTCCTCCTGTCTAAAAAAAGGTTAAAGTGATGTGTTGGAGTTCAAGATACTAAATGGAAAGCTGTTCAGAACAAATAGAAAAAGATAACCAATAATGCTTTAAAGCAAACATTCATTATTTTTCACTGAATTCCCTATGGAATGAAAGATGCGATGCATCTTTACAATCTCCAGAATTTTTCACTGTCATTAACATCTCCCTAGCAATATTTCTTTTAAAGGAAAGACACAAAGGTGCATTTCAACTTTGACAAGACTTCAGTATATGATTAAGTCAGTCACATGGATTTAAGCATGCACTTAAGTTATCTGCTGCACTGGGACAGATTTAAACCCATGTCTGAATGCTTTTCTGAAAAGAAGCTAAGACGAATTGGTTATAATTAAATTCTTTTGATGAAATTTCTGCAACTCCCTATTGTGCGACACTAGTACTGAAATGCTAATAAACTAGTTAAAATTAAGCTTATTATCAAGTAAAATAAACCACAGAGACACTTCTGTCTTTTCTTATTTTATATCACCATTTATATAACATTATTTTGCGTTAGAGAAATAAAATACTTGATCGGGGCTAATGCATTGCCCTCACAGAGCAATAATTGCAGTGCATTGCAATCCAGGAGACAATCTATAGATCCTTCCACATCCACCTACAATGCTACTCCTGTTTATCTGAGAACTAGCTTTTAACTATGTCAGCACTTACGCAAAGCCCTAACCAGAACACCGCCAGACAGATGCTACGTGTCAGGAACCGCTCAGTGTGTGGAGAGCTCTTTAAAAAATGAAACTAATGGAGCTGTAACTGAAAAATAAAGCATTAACATACATGCTGCTCAGAAACCACTGCATATGCATACCAGGACTTGCACGCTCTGAAACATGTTATGTTAATGCAGCATATCCCTGCAGAAATACCACAGTTAAAAATGGCCTTGTCCTCTTGAGAGCCTTCCCACACAGATACTGTTCTGAAATTCTCCCAGCCTTGCACAGCAGCAGGAATAGCTATGATCACTGTGGCAAAGGGGGATACAGGGACCCAATATTTCCATGACCACTCAAAAGTTTCAACAGTAAGAATTTTTAAAACAGGCCACAACGGGACAGTGTAGGCAAAGTCAAATGTTGATGAAGAAACACCTGTAGAAAAGGCAGGCCATCTGACTGAAGAGTGGTGCAGAGTGACCACCCTGACAGTTTTGCAGAACTTTCCAGAGCCTGTTACTTTCTAATAACTTAAAACCAGCTGTAAACCGCGTACAATTTGGATGATCGTGTCCTTTCATTTTAGCCTCCATTTCTCCATTTGCAAATAGATTAATATCTTCTCCATGTGAGTCTTGGACAGCCCTGCATGCCAGGCTGACTAGGAACATGAGGCATTTTGTTACCTGAGCAGACATCCTGCTCCACTGAAGCTCTGTCAAAGATAAACATGGAAAACTGTTAAGCCCTCTGGTCAGACACTCAATGAGTGCAAAGTTTATGCAGTAGGTTTGAACTAACTTGCTGTATGAATAATTTTTTCAGTTTGATTGTAAACCCCTTCCTCATACTGGCGAGCAGCACAGCAGCACCAGATAATTTCTGTGAGCAATTGCTCATGGGTGCTGAAGGTGGAAGAGATCCAGTTTTTCCACTTTGTCTTTAAAGCCAAAGGTGAAAGAGGTTGTAAGGACTGAGCTATACTTGAAATCACATCCACTACATTCCAGCCTGCTGCCTATAATCTGTATGGGACCAGGCAAAATATCAATCAGGAATTACAATAATTTGTAAAACATTTTGAGAAACAAAGCAAGAAATGCATAAATCTACAGGCCATATTTTTTATAAACTAGGAGTAAAAGCTACAGAGGAACTCATTACCATTTACTGCGATACGGAAAACAAGAGCATTTTCACACATCTCATGAAAAACAGAAGTAGCCATTATTTTTCAGTCCTCTACCATTCTATGGGCCATTTTCAACACAGCTAAGCAGGCATGGAATTTAAGCTGTAATTTTCACAGGGACCCCAAGTGAGTTAATGGCCTAGTCTTTATTGAAAATTCTGGTCTTAACTCTGAGTTGCCAATAGCAGTAACTGCTGTCATAATCAAATATCATAGCCAGTGATCCTTCAGTGCTTTTGTTCCTTAAACTGGCTTATATTACTCAGTTTGACATTTCAAAGAGAAAAGGAAAAAAAAGCGCACATTATGGTGGTTTAGTTATGTTCTTCCATTTGTGGGCATTAAATAGTGGCACCCGAGCTCTGCCTATAAATCAGGAAAAAACGCAGACATCTGAACAAACAAACCTACTGAAAAAACCTATGTATTACAGCTGCAAAAAAGTAAATATGGACCTTTTTATTCTGTGCCTCCAGCAGAATCATCACAGTAAAAATAAATACAGATGCTAAAACCAGGAGGATTATACAAGTTAGAACTGGTACAAGACTATGCATTTTATTAGCATAATTTATATTCTAGCAGGGTCCAATCTGGTGTTGAAAAATATAACAAGTATCCAGCCTCTGACAGGATAGGGCCCTGCTGCTTTCTCTTTATTGCAATAAAGTTAAGGTTAACCCTATCAGTACTCCACAGATCTCTTATAAATACATGTAAAGCCTCACATATAAATGAAAAACTTATAAAAATGTCAAATGCTGCTCTATATAAATGGAATGAAAATAAACCATATAAAATAGAATGTTAAAGCTATAGATGGGTGGCCATTCACGAAACCATTCACATGACTAGAGTTTGGACTGCTTCAAGTGGGTGCATAAATTTAACCTGAAAAAATAGTGCTAACAATCTGCCTTAGTTCTCATAATCATGTAAACTCCATTCAATCCCACATGTCTTGGGCTGAAATTTCTGCCCTCAAAAAAATAAAAAGCTACACTTTGGGAGCTTGCATATGAACATGCACAGGCACCAACAGGAGCTCCCAAGTCCCTCAGGTGCCCACTTTGAGCTGAAGATAGCCTGTGAACCTGTCACTTTGCTGCTTTGGGAAAAGCCAGGACAAAATAAAAGTGATAGATATTTTTCCTGACAACCATCCCATAGGAATGCATTTCCCCATCCTATTCCCACACACACCACATTTCACTTCTGCAGAACTCAAGGAGTTCATACTTGCCAATGTAACCAGCCAGGACAGTTTGAGGAATAGTGAACAAGGTGTGAGCTCAGGTCCTGACAAAGAGATCCACAGCGCAGTTCCAAGAAGCAAGGCATTACCCCTTTTCCTTCCTATACTATGTATTCCTGAGCTTTCTCCAAGCCCCTCTCTCTTTACAACATCAGACTGAATAACCAGTTCAGAGAAAGAGTTGTAAAGTCCAGGGTAGCATTTATCTCATGAGATCAAAGCAAACATCTCTCCACCAAGAAAACGGAAGATGACATTCTAGGGTACAGGAGCAAGTTGGCAGTTTAAAAGCTCAGAGAGGTTGGCTGTCAAGTCACTGGAACAAGACACAGAGGCAATTTTTGGGGTTCTCCCAAGCTGATGAATGAGAATGGGGCAGTCTAGGCTGAGTCCCAGCAGCCTGTCCTGTCCACCTCCACAGCTACATGCTTTTCCATAGCAAAAGAATAAAAGCGCTCTGACGAAAACCTACCTGTGAATGGCTGTAAAGAACTTTTGTCTTGATGCTTTTTAATAATTAATAAGCTACTAAAGTAACAGTCTGAGCAATGCACACAAAGAGACTGCTTCACAGCTCGGGAACTCACGTGCTGGGTCCACATGCACCTGGATGTGCTCTCACCCTGTTAGCTGATAATTGCCGTGCAAGCACCAGCTTGCTACTGTGCCCTTTCTCCAGCGTAAGGAACACAATGGACATCATTCCCTGGGCAAGCGCTATCAAGTCATCTGCAATGCCCAGCCCTGCCACTGACACAGCTGTCTCTCAAATCCCTTGCCAAAACACCAAGAGCTCTGAATTTAGAATGGGCCCCAGCTGCCCGCAGAGTCTTGGGCAACTCTCTCAGCTCCTGCCTCTCCACCTAAACAGGGCAATAAAGCACCCTGCTTCAGGGAAGGAGGAGAGTATTCATTAAACTCTGCAGCAAGGGACAAAGTATCCCCTCCAAAGGCCTTCCACTTGTCAAAGCGGGAGTAAATGAAAACTGCCAGGGAATCCATTATTCAACCTCTTCTCCAGCTGTGAAACAGCAAATTATGATTGGCCCCCATTTTATCCTGGTAAGAATTTTACATGTACATACACTCCTCATAAACAGAAGGCTACCAGGTACTTGAAAAAATGAGGATTTTTATATATATGAATGATGCAGAAGCCTTTAAAGTCTTAATCCACAGACTCCTTTTTCTGTTTTTGCACACAAAATGAATGTTACTTTCTCCTGATATGCAAGCCTTAGTATAGATCGTTCCTGCACTGATTTTCCAAGGAACTACATTAACTGAACTACTGTGGTGGACCTGCCTGGGTTAGCTGCTTCCCCATCCAGCGCGTGTGGAAATACACATCAGGAAAAGCAGCACACAAATTCTAAGCATGCTGCACAAAAATACCAGTTTCAGGCAGCTGCTCTTTTATTTATTCTGTAGGCAGGACTGTAAGTGTAATATAGAGACAAACTATTGATTTCTTCAGTATAAGATCATGAATTTAAAGTCACAGAGGAACATTAAGAGCCTCAAATTTGATCATCCACAGTGCACAGACTACAGCAATTTCTTAACTCAGTAAAACTGCACTTGAACTGGAGCTCATATTTTAGACTCTGTTTTGATCTTACAGACAACCGAAGTGTACCTCCTGCATCAACCTACAGTTAAATTTCACAATTTCTTTATTAAGAACAAAAAAAAAAACCCCACTGCAAACCAACAGGCTGAAGGAGGAAAGGAATCCTTCCTGACAGTTTTTCACTACTTTTACCTATGAAGAGTGAGACCAACATTCTCTTTGACATACTTGTCAACCTAACAGTGTTGCTTGCTTTATGAATAAAAATGTTTTTTCTTTTTTTTTTCTTTCCTCCATACCCACACATTTATCGAACTATCAGACTCCAGAACAGCCAACAACATGAAATTCTACAAGAAGATGATATGGAACATAAGAAACATTTACCTTTTAAACCTACTCCCTAATATTTTCAAGTATTTCTTCTGTGTTTAGGACAGGTCTTTAGTATGTCATTATTTTCACAACTGCTATAATTTATCTTCTTAAGATCTCCTGAGCAGAGGATCTCTTTCCTTTCCTAAACTGAAGCAGGGCAGTCTCCATAATCTCTCTTCGTGACTGCTCTCTCCCACCTCTCTAGCTCTTCTAACCGTTTCTGTTACCCTTCACTGAAATGAAGTAACCAAAATTCAATATTAAATTCAGAGTGAGGAGAGCCCATCAGAGTTATACAACGCCATGGTAATATTTTCTGTTTCCCTTTCTAAATATATGCAAAGGGTTGTATTTGGATTTTGGAGACCCATTGCATATTAAGTGAATGCCTTTATTAAGCTGTCATGTATGACGTGTAGATCTTTCTCCCAAGAGATTAACAAGTAATTCAGAATCCAATAATGCATACAAGTAATCTTAAATTGCCCCTTCTACTTTAATTACCTTGCAAGTTAATTCCATGTTCCAGCTACAGCATGCCATCCAGCAACCTAGCTCTTTTCAGTCATTCAGAAGTGCACCTGACAATCACTCACAGTGTTCATTAATTAATTTGGAGCCTTTTGAGAAAGTAATGTTGACAGCTTATACACTCCCTGTCCAGGTTATTGCTAAAAATACTGAATATAACTAGGTCTACTGTTAATCTTAATTTTATTTTGATATTTTGTGTAGGTATATTTTTTTATTATTATTTTTTGCTCTTTTGTCTTTCCATTCCAGAAGAAGCTGTTTATTGGTCATATACTTGATGACTATTAACAAAATTGGGGCACCTATCCTGTGATTTTCAAGCTCCCTTTGATTGAATAGGCAGGTCACGCACAATTATACCCTTGTTTTTGGTTATTCATGTAAGACCTTTTTTTTAGAAAAATTATATTAAGGTGTCAGATAGGCAACCTTGCCATTACAACAGAAATACCAAGTAAGCACAGGAACAGAAGTCAAACATAAGTAAAATTTGAAACCACAAACAAAACCTTGTTTATTAAACTTTTATACATTTACTTTGGCTTTCCACTAGAATCTAAGTACACATGTGCTGCAAGAAGCAACTTGGAAAGATAATGAATTGTGTTCCTTTGCCTGTGCTAAGGTCACCTCCTTTGTAACATTAATGTGGCTCTTAAATTGTAAATGTATTTTTTAAAAATGCTATTCATTCTGATGGGTGTCTCTTCCTACATCTTCCTAGTGAGGCTCTGTCGGCTTCTTTACTTTTTGTGGGGGTTTTGTGTGTTTGGTTTTGGTTGGTTGGGGGTTTTTTTGTGTTTTTTTTTTTTTTTAAATGACAGATGCACTTGGCAATATCTGTGACCTTGAGTTGTACACATGAGCAAGCAAGAGAGCGCAGTCCTGCAAGGCTGTTTATGCATTCTGAGCAAGCTCCTTCTGAGAGGGCTGTCTCAAGGAAGACAGAAGCATGATGTGCATACCAAGCCAAGTGCTTCATGATTTATTTATAGGGAAAAGGGGCATAAAAATTTCCTGAAGGGGAAAGAAAAATGAAGAATCTGACTTACCTTATCGGTGTAGACGAAGAACAGAATCACAACAGTGAGCTCCAACAGAAATATAATTAACAGCATGATAAAAAACTGTCAAGAGAAGAAGGGACAGGGGAAAAAACCAAAAAGTGAAAACCATCAACATCTATTTCATCTTTTTCTGGATGCACAATAAGTACATTCAGCAGATCATGCGGAATGGGGAGTGGGAGTCATACAGGCAGGAAGCAGAACAGAAGGCACGCAACATCCAGCAACTGAAAAAGCAGGTAAAGGGCTAGTCAGGAAACACAGCAGTATCTGGGCATACACGTGGCTGATGTGACTGTGATCAGTGATAGGTATATCACTGATTTCAGTAGAACAGCATAAAACCCCCCAAAGATCTGTCCCCCCAACAGTCCAGTCCCCTATTTGACAGTAACCCTTGAGGACTCTTCCCAAGTTAGTTTTTTTTATTTTTTTCCCCCATTAGATCTTTTCAATTAACAAGACATCAGCAAAATCCACAGTGTAGGCTTCCCTTTGCAAGAGAAGGAAACGTGGCCCATAAACCACAAAGTCATAGCTTCTTTCAAGGGGAATTGTGGGAGAAAGGAAAGGTACACTGAAAAAGCTTGTATACAAGTTCACTGTACAAGCAGTTCCAAGTAGTTACACAAATCACCCACGGGTTTCAACTGAAAGGGAATGATTTGTACTGAAGACATCAAAGCAAAGTTGGTCCATCTCTTTTTCTCCTCATAAGCCATGGAATTGTCTAAAACCCAGCAGTCAAAAGCTCAGAAGAGTGGCTAAAAAACTTTTAACACAGGGGTTTCAGGTAGATTGTCTAAAGCCCTCAGTTCTCATCGACTTCAGAGAGGGGAACTGTTGCCAATGCCAAACACTTCTGAAAAACCACATCCTCTGCTTTTTGTTAAAATTCTGGAGGAGTCTTCAGCAGCATCAACACAGCAGTGGCATGGGCTTTAGAACAAGCACTATCACACCATTCAACGAAACTGAGTTTTGCAAAGATGGGTAAAGGAGACAGAGTAACTCTGGAAACTTGTTAGGCTTAGGCAAAGGTCCTGCTCCCTATAACACAACTCCATACACTTAGTAGCCTGCAAGGCTGGAATTCTAATACTGAGCAACACTGACTTAATTGAAATCCCATCCCCAGGAGAAAAAAACAGTTACTGTCTCTTTAGCTTCAACCACAAGGCTGCAAACCTATTAAAGTTTAATAGCTACAAAGCCTTATCAGAGCTTCTTCACTGCCTGTTAAGTCAAAACCAAACCTTTGAACCTATGGATTTCTGTGACTGAATGGAGGGCAAAAGGTGAAGAAGGGGAAAATACCTTTCTCCACTAGTACAATTATACTATCTACAGAACTCATTGCATTTTGCCCTGCAAGTTTTAAATTAAAGTTTATTTTCAAACCTTCATCACTAGTATCTTCACACCTGCCTGACCCTAATACTGGATTCTATTACTGCCCAGTTTTGAATGACAGAACGCATTCATATTAGCAATCCAAGCTGATTTCCATACCATTACCATCCAACACTGACCTTCAGTACAGCTTTGCAAACCACCCTTGGTGCAGCTTCCTTATTTTTTACATTTATGATTTTAGCCTGCTGTATAGCATTAATTGAAACAGGACAAAGCACATCACTCTTTGCAAAGATGCACAGACACTTCACTATGTTTTATTTGGCTGTGCGATACTTTATTGCTCATCCATAAAGCATAGCTTTTCCAAAATGTGCGTACATCTGTCTCCCTGTGAAATTCACTGGCATTGCCTAGATTACATTAGGCAATTTCTAGAACAAAGGAAGGATACCCATTACAAACAGTGATCAGCATTTCCTACCATAGGATTCCAATTTCATCAGCTTATGATTTTACCAAACCTTAACTGTCTATGCTTATATATTCTGAGCTTGTTTCTGTCTAAAGGATAAAAGCTTTTGGAAGAACTTCAAAAATAGCACTTCAATTACTTCTAAGAATGAAGCAGAGCAAAGCATGTTACTCTGCCCAGGTTAAATTTCTGGTGGCTTAATTTGAAATCCTCTCATGTGCCAGTGTTTAGAGCAGGGACCTGAAACAAAGTGCAGCTCCATTTCAGGCTCATGCCTTTTGTCTTACCCAACTATGAGTGGATTTTTGTGAGAAAGTTATCAGCCTTCAAAAAACTGCATTTCACACATCCAGTAGAGATGAGAGGGCTCAGCAGCTAAAACCTTCAAAGTTTACAAGCAGAAAAAGCCTACTTACATCCTTTGTGCAGCTCACTCGTGACCAGACAATTTGCAAACCGTCCCACAGAGCATCTTCCCTGCTCCTGCACCCACACATCTGCACAATGCCTTTCTGCTGTCACCTAAGAGCCAATGGCCTCCAGTCCAACTTCACAGGACATTACCTGGAACAGCGGGCATGGCCAGGAACAGGCCAGGGATATGTTTTTCCTGTGCTCTCAAGAAAGGTTTCCTCCTTCTCTGAACTCAGCAGCACGGACGAAGTCAGGAAATGACTTTGCAGGAGAAAGGGGAGTCTGAGGAAAAACGTTTTTAACAGCAGATGGGGAATGGTTTGGTTTAGGGTACGATCTGGCTACTAGTTTTAGAGAAACTGGACCTACTGGCAGTAGCTGATCAGGGCAGGAGACACCAGAGAAAAAGGGGACACCTGCGCATGCGGATACTGAGGAGGAGCTCGCCTTTGAGAGGATTGCAGCCTCTGGAGGACCCCATGCTGGAGACATGGGGAAAAAAAAAGAGCAAGAAACAAAGAGTGGCAGAAAAAGGAAAGGACCCAACACTGACCCTTATGACCAAGTATAATGTGTGGGGAGTGGACTGGAGACTGGCAAGGCAGGGAGGAAAGGCGTGCGGAGGGAAGTCGAGTGTTTTCTCAGGCATGTTAATTGTATGTCGTTATTTCTCAGTAAGTTTATCATAACTGGTGAAAAATTAAGTGAAATTTCATGACTCAAGAGTGCTTTTCCCTCCAACACCAAGTCATACAACTCTGCTAAAAACATCTTAGGACCGGAGCTATGCCGCTGTGTCCAGCAGCAGAAGCCCACGGGCTGGATCTCCTGGTGAGACCATGATGGTGCTCCTGCCTTCTTCATTTCATACAAGAGAAATAAGTATGCCATCGCCATCGTAAAAGATGATAAAATTGTAAAATCAAGCACTCAAAATTTAGGAAATCTCAGAATACAAGTTGTCTCAGTGATGGTGATGTATCATGTCTAAGTCTTTCCCTACCAGAGGTTCCTACGAGCTATTACTGGCAGGAACTGGGTTTCATTCATTGCAGATTTGGGAAGTCATACAGTGAACCAAAATTAATGTAGACTGTTCAGAAAGTCCAAACCTAGATAAGTAGAATTATGTATTTTCTCCATAGAAAAAAATTAATTTTAAATAAACCCTCTAGATTTATCTTCCTTACTATCTGCGTTCATTAACAAAAAGTACGCTGCTACATCACAGATAACTAACATGTACTAGAAATTCCACTGTGTGCAGACAATTAAGACACACACTGTATCTTTCATTGCAAAGGTAAATTAGGTGAGGTCAACCTCAAGGTGGAGGCCTCAAATTCACCACTTGGTAAAAGCTACAAGCACTTATATGCCAGCACATTTATCATCCCCATCTAAAGAAGAACCCTACCTGAACCCAAACCAATATGTCGGAAAGTAAAAACTGAGGTTCAGACTGAGCTGTCTGCAAAGAATAGCCTGCACACATCAGCATATCTTCTGATCCACCAGACTAAACTGCATGCATGGACACATGCACAACCTACTCCTCTATTCCCATAGCACCTTCCGACAAAAGTTCATTTTCAGTTCCATTCTCAGTATCATCTCAAAGGGAATGATGCCCAGTTGGAATATCCCATTCAAATTTAAAAGGAAGAAATATAAGCCCACTGAAGGCTCACAGCACCCAAACCCGACTACTCTGCTGGAAACTCTCACAACTCCTTTTCAAATGAGTTCTCTCACTGTGGTGATAAATATAGAGAAGAATAAAAATGAGTTTTGCTTTGGTTCACTGGGGCTGTTGGTATAATAAAGATTTATGCATGGAGAAACAACAATCCCAAAGCAAAGCATTCATGTAAAACTCTATAAAAAAAAGATTAATCTGACCTTGTAAGAGAGATGCTTTACCGCAGTACTTGTCAAATAGTGGGATGCAACCTAGTAGAGGTTGACTGGAGAGGTACCCACTGCACAGCTTTTCATAAATTACACCTGAAATAACCTCACAGAAGTTTTGATGAGAAGGGAGGCAAGGTGACGCCTTTCTATCTAGCCACTGCTGCTGATTGCCAACCCTTAAGAAATCTAAGGCTGGTTTCTCACCACTCGCTTTCTTATTCTACAAAGTCCAGGACTTTCCACAGGTTCCCATTAAAGGAGTCAAGGAAGTATGCAATTGCTATCAAGCCTGCCACATAGCTATGCATCACCCTCCTGATGTCAGAGAGACAAAAATCTATTAGAGAAGAGATCCAAACTTGCAACTCCATCCCCACTGGAGCTGTACTATGCTTTTGACCCACTAGTTCCAGCCTTCATCCAACCTTTTAATATCAGTTGGAAAATCAAGAACTGTTCCCTATGTACATCATTTAAAGCACGTCTCCATCACAGATCACAAAGGCATAGAGCAATAAGTTAATTATATTTTCTTCCCACAAACCCCCAAATTCTCTGGTTTCTTAGATGCTACAGACACATGCCTCTCTGTGTGATGATTGAGCATCACACACTAATACACAGGATTGGGTCTTTCACTTCCACAGTGCCTCTCCTTCCCAAATCTTCTCAATAGTGCTATCATTTTGCTCAAATTGCCCATCTCTCCATCTCAGGAGCAGCCGATCTACTCAGTCTCCCAAAGACAAAAGTGACCAAGTACAATGAAACCCAATCTGTGATCGTCTTGTTAGTCTCCTAACATTTTGCTATGAGACTAAATGTGATATAACTGATGTCAAGATTGAGAATGCTGTATTTAGACTGATGCCTGGAGTAATGTTTTTAGTTTGATAGGAGTCTGCTTCAGAAGGAGACAGTAAGATCTCACCATGCCAGACCTTCTCAACTTTGCTAATGACAGGAGACAGGAGCTTCTTGCAAAGTATTATTCAAATCCTCTTCAACAAACAGCAAAAAAGCAGTAGGAAGACCCAAAAGCTAGCCATCTCTTTGGAATAGTGACACATTCCAAAACAGTTTTAAAGTTCATGGCTTACCAAACAGTTTAGGCCAAACAGCCTACAAATTAGCATAACCTACCTAAGAAACTGGATAAATAACTTCATTAGTCAGCCTGTGCTGTGTTCCATCATGTAGTGCCTACACTGTTTGTCTGCAAGGGTACAGTTAGCTTCTATTCTGAAAGAGACAATATGAAGTAAAACACAGGGGGTAGGTTGTTCCTGTGAAAGTGTTCCAGCAAGCTAACTGCTCATGGCCTGCAGCAGCTCCCAGGATGAAGAGAAAAAAAACAGAAGACTTACAGGCAATCCTTCCTCTGTAACATCAACTGCAAGTTCGATACAATTAAGAATTTTGCCCTTTAGTTTGGCTAGATTACCAGTATCACATTTCATTTCCTAATTAATAAGCACCTCAGGTAGAAGAAACTACAGAGAATTCATTGGGTAAAATTGCTGGTCTGCCAACAGAACCCTAACTTCATAGCCTGTGAGGGATTTTTCTGCCTGGTCCTAACGTGTACACATATAAACTTTGGTCTTCAAGAATAGTCCAGCTCTGGCTCCTAGAAGACAGAGCCTTTTAGAATCACAGAAAAATATAACCTGGCAATGACCTCTGGAGATCATCTGGTCCAACCCCGTGCTAACCACGCAGTCAACTAGATGAAGCTGTGCAGAGCTGTGTCCAGTCACTTTCTGAGCATCTCCAAGGATGAAGACAGACTGCCATCCACAGCCTCACTGGACACCTTTTTCCAATACTTGGCCTTCTTCATAATAACAAAAATACTCAGCATCTCTCATTGGAATTTCTCTTGTGACTTGTGTCTGTTACCACACCAGTCTCTGTGAATCCTTCCATAAGCTGTTATTTTCTTTAGACACTACCATAATGTAGTTGTACATAGGAATAAAATCTCCTCCTGTCTTTAATTTCTTAAGACAGAACCAATCCAGCTCTCTCAGTCTGTCCTTGCACATCAAGTGCCTCATAATCATCAAGGTGACCCTCCATTGGACTCCTTCCCCTCTGGTACGTGTGTGCCTCTTCTACTGGGGAGCCCCAAATAGGGCTACACACTACAGATGTAGCCTTATCTTATTCTAGAAAGTGTTATTCTTTCTCAGTGCCAAGAAACGTAAGGGAACGTGGGGCTTGGTATGGTCCACAACTACCCAATTACGACATTTATCTTTTTATTCTGATTTAAAATGAAGGCATATATTAAAGTGCAGGCTCTCCACACATTTGAAAGATCTCTGCTTGTTCTGATCAAAAGGAGAAGTTCCTGTATTTCTGAGTTAAAAGGAGGATTATCAGATTGTGTTACTGTACTTCAGGCCTAAAATATCTACCAAAAAGAAATTTTTTAAAATTGATTTTTAGATTATAATTTGCTATGAACTGCAATACTATCAAAAATTGCATCACATTCTGCACATAATCTTCTCTCCAGGGATAGCATCTCGTCTTTAATACTGAAGGTGTAAACAGTATCTCTCTTTTTTGAAGAAACTAAATCAAACCTTTACATACAAATTCACAGAGCTCCATTAAGGTCACAAGAATCTGATGGATTTTATAGAAGCCACACTTAACCAAGATGCATGAAAATGAAGATCTTTCCTTGAATTTAATATGCTTTGTAATTTTCCTGTTCTCTTATCATAAATAATATTATTTATATTGAAATACTATCTACCAAACTGAGTGGAGCTGCCTTATCACTATGGTTGATACTGTCAAAATCTTATGTCTTCCCTGCAGACGTGTAGCAGCCCCACGCCTAACCAAATCAAAACAGATGCATCAACAAACTTAGATGCATAAAGTTGAGCACCAAAAGGGGTAACACTGTCACAGGTCCTGAATGCTATAAACTATTGCCAAATTTACTACATATTCCAGACTTTGGAAAAAGCCAAGCCACCTATGGAAAGTCAAAATCAATGCAAGAATTCCCACTGAGGTATTGGAAAACAGAACTCCAGGTACTGGAGAACAACTTGCTCTTTATAGGGTGCTGTACCTGCTTTCAGGTACCAGTGACTTACCAATGCTGGCTCTGGCTTTCTAAGCACAGCAATACAAAGATCAGCCCCAAGCATGATAAAGGTTTCCCAGAATAGATTTTTTTATTACATACTGGTACATTACTTCCACTGAATAAAAACAGATATGTACATATTTTATCAGCACTCAAAAAGGAAAAAAAAAAAAAGTAACTTTCTTCCACTTTTGAAAGCAACAGTGTTTAATGCAGCACTCGATCTCACAAGAAGCTTCCTTTCACGTAATTCCCGAAAGGCATTTTGATCTGATGTATTAATGTGGAGTAGGAACATTATGAAAGGCTCGCTTAGTTTTTTAAAATTTTCTTTGATTTTCTTTTCCAAGGAACTGAGCAAGGAGAGGAGAACAGAAGAAAAAGTGCAATGGGAATTGTACTTGTATCTTAGAAATGACTTCTTGTGCAGCCTGGAAGACTTGCACAGAAAGAGACAGAGGAATGAATGAGAAATGACAGGATAGTGCCCAGACAATAACAATAACAATTACAGTCAATAAAATACCATTGTATTGATCTACCACATGAACTTCATAACGAAAGAGAAAGGGTAGCTTGCTTCCATCAATTTCCATCACAGTGGATTCTGATTGTACATCTCAGTGTCAAACTGACACTCAGTTTGAATTCTCCTTTCATTAGTTCCATACCATTGCTCCTACTTACCACTCTTTGTAGCACCACCCCTGCTTCCTTTCTGTCCATAGTATTTAGACTGATTGAATATTTGTAGACTTATATCCCATCTGAACCCTCTCTCTGCCATGCTGCACATATTTAGCTCTTTTAATACTTCCTTGGAAGTAAATCTCTTTAGCCTCCTGATCTTTTTTCTCAGCATAAAAATGATAAGTTTGCTCATAAACTGTAAAAAGGCAGTAATGTATATGAGCAAACTTATGAAGAGAAACTCCATTATGAAAATGGCATGTATCTAAATGTGGTTCATCAGCTATTATTCACCAAAAGCCTTAATAGTCAATTCATTGTGATTGTGACGAAGTCATGCATGCTTTATGCCTGCTGGATATATAGTAGAGCTCTGTTTATATTTGGACTATATAAAAACTCCTGCTGATCAATAAGGCTCAAAGAAATCTGCAGTAATTATTTCTGGGAAGATATACAACATATGCAGTTTAAACACATTACAGTGTTTCATTTTAGTCTCATTAGTGCTTTCAGTTGGTATCATTCAGTCTTACTGCATTAGTAAGTGAGAGTTCAGAGACTTGATATTCCCATACTATGTGTCACAGGATTTTAACTGGCATTTTGTGGCGTTTGTAGTCATTTTCCATCTTCTCCAAAAACTGACTCAAAATCAATGAAGTGTCACAGAATATTAGCCAGGTATCACTCTCACATTACAATAGTAGGTAGGTATAGGCCCATTTAACAGACCATGGACTGTTATTCCTTAGCAGAAATAAAGATCTTGCCGGCCTTTGACTCTCTTTAAGGGTTGCTTCATCTCCTCTGCAAACGTAATGCAAAGTCGTGACATGATCTGATGTCAATCTTTGTGCTGGTCAAGACAGAAACTCATCCTACTTGTGAAGTACGATGTGGCTGAAGAAGAACTAAAACATCAGACTAGCTCTTACAGTCCCTGTGTCACTCCATTAATAACAAAGCAGTTGCTTGAGTCCATCTCATATAGCTAATGGAAACAGCAAATGCAACTAAAAGGCTCTGGCTTGGGGTTAATCCAGTATTCTCCATCTATGACAAAGACACGTAAGTTAATTAGTGTCTAAACTTACATCTTTTACTCAGACTTTAACATCACCTGCATACTTAGTAAATGGAGCTTCTTCCCTGAATCTGCCATCCCCAGGATATTTCTTGTCATCTGGATCTCCAGCATGAAACATGATCGGACAGCTTCGTGCCCTGAGAGGAGGAGAGCAGCAGCGAGTGGTCCCCATACACCCTGCCTGGGGAGTGAGTAAGGCAGCAGGGCTGGCTTCGCACCGAACATCTGCTGACCCCCAGTGCTGGGCAGACTGACAGAAGCTCCCGCAGGACGATAAAGGCAAATGACATGACCATGCTGCTCAGTGGACTTGCGATGAAATGAAGGGAAAAAAATGACTCTGAAACTGCAGTTCTCCCTTTACACAGAGTATTTGCAAACCCTGAGCTAAGCTTGCAATGGGACCTCACCTGCTAATTGTAACAATAGAAAAATTTTCTTATTTCTAAAGGTCTCAAAATAGCCTCTAGAAACTACACTGAATGTGTAAATGAATGAAAGGGTGAGAAGCAGATGGTCACGAAAAAAGGACAACGTAGAGTATTTTGTCTGTATTTAGATTCTACTGCTGGCTTTCTCCCCAGTTTGCTATTCCCAAATGTGCTACACAGAGGCTGCTGCATCAGATGCACATGTGTCAGTCTTGCAGTAGGTTAGAAAAGGAACAGCAAGGTAGTTTGGTTTACTTAATTCTGCCTCCTGCTGAGGAACCGAAATATCTATAGCATCAAATCAGATCTAGCTACACTTTGTGTATGCATCACTGATTTACACAACCTAGCTTCCATTTCTTTACCTCCAGAGTTAGATTTTTCAGGTAATTCTAATCCTTAAAGAAAAAAAGCCAATGTTGCCCTCTAACTTAAGAGGCAGTGTTAAGGTGGCTAAAATAGCATGTGAATGATTTGGAATACAAGCACACATGCTGCTTTGGTAAGCCTATGGCTTTCTATCTGAGGAGATAATTTTATTGTAAGAAAAAAAAATATCAAATGTTATGCTCAAAATTGACACAAATGTCATGGCTGGCAATGAGCACACAGGTTACCTGTCCTTTACTTTTAAAATGGGAGCAATTCTGTTGCCTACCAGATCTTGCAGGTGACCCTAGGTCTGGAGCAAAAGCCCATCAAAATCAGCAGAGGTCAGTCTTACAGATCAGACAATGATCACGTCTGCCCAGAGACTGCAAGCTCTGGTAGAAAACGGGCTTCCTTGACAGTGTTTTTCTGACCACCATGTAGTCTTATGCTCTGCTCTTCTACCGTGAGGTTAATTGGTTTACTTAATTGTCCTAACAACTGGATGGGCAGTGAGCTACCTGTGACTACCTCAAATACTTGCAGACAGTATGGGAAGGTGAAGCTTGGTTTCACCCTTTGAAATGGCTCAGAGCAGGTTTCTTTTCAAGAAACGCTGGTACATGAGAGTTGGTTGAATGCTGAGACAATAGATGTGGTAAGGGAGGCTTTCTAAGTGGTAGGGGATCTTAAGCCTGTGTAGACTGTCAGAGAAGATGATGTTGCTAATAAACAGCTAAGAACTACTAGTTGTTAATTAGAAGTTAGGAACTCAGAAACACTGACAGCCATTTAGACAAAAAGATTAAGCCTTGATATAAATTAGTATAGTTCCACTGACTCCTCCACATGACTCTGTCACACTCTTCGATTGACACAAAGCAGCATCTTGGCAAAAAAGAAGGAATGGGGACATTAGGAAAAGGTTCTTCACTCAGAGGTTGGTTGGTCACTGGAATAGGCTCCCCAGGGAAGTGGTCAGGGCCTCAAGCCTGTCAGAGTTAAAGCAGCATCTGGAATGTTCCTTGAGGAGCATATGACTCTTAGTCATATGGTTTAGTTTTATGGAGTCCTGCAAGGAGTAGGGAGTTGAAGTCAATGATCCTTATGAGTCCCTTCCAACTTGAGATATTCTATCATTATGTGATTCAAAGCATAACAAGCACTAGTGGTATTGCATCAGTCTATATTAGAAAAATAAATACTACCCTATGAGGTAAGCCCTTCCTACACATTGAGCCTAGGCTCAAGTCTAAAAACAGGAGGGAAGGAAAAAAGCTTTATTCCTTCTCTCCTCTGTTCACAGGTTCTTTGATCAGCTGCTACCAGAGCTGAAGAAAAGAAGGGAGAAAGAGGAGAACTCAGACAGGTCCCCATTCACTCCTGAATTTCAGTATCAGCCAAGCAGAAGGAGCTAAAAACTGAAAGGCAATGAGAAACAGCTTCTTAATAACAAAGGAGATGCAAAACAAAACTAAGAGAGTTTGGTGCTCAGTACTTGCATTCCAAACAGGCAGCAAGTTAGGGCTTTCATATGCAAGACAGCATAACACAGAGAAGTGTTACACCTGATGTATAATGCTCTCAGGCTGTGTGTATGGCATCCTCCTGGTCTTTGCATCACTTGCTGCTGTGGCTGCAGTCACAATTTCCCTGATTTTGCTACTGAGATTGCTAAAAGAGCAGAAGCGATTGTGCTAAGCTGGAATGAGAGTCTACTGTTTGGTCTGTAGCATTAAATTACTGAGATGAAGTCATTCACGGGCTATTTCTTTCACATTTAGTTGCTTTGAAATAAATTCCCTGTCACCAATGGAGTTTCAGCTGTCAGCCCTGATTGGATCCAGTGACACTACTGAAAACAGTAGGTTTTTTTATTCTCCTTTTCTTACCACTCATTAACTTTTTCCTCCTTTTCTTTATTGCTATTTCACTTACAGATGAGCTGGCTAAAGTTCAGGAAATTCTCAACAGCATATTACAAAACATTATGGGTACTCATTTTCCCTTACACTATTTCATAAATAAGAGCATTTTGATGTCTGGATAGTCATTCAGATACATATACAGTATCAGCTCTTGCCATGGCTGGTCCTGACCTAACATCAAGGTTTAATTCTGATCTTATTCATTCCAGCAACTGTGATGAACATGACGCTGTCATTTAAATTAAGCTGAATACATAGATCTGTCTGTTAATGATTATTTTCTTTCCACTTCTCATTAATCATTGTTTCAGCTTTTCGACAGAAAAAAATAATAATCAAACTTATCCACAAATCAGCAATAAGGGGAAAGAGTGTGTATCTAAGCCATCTTCTTACTTATCTAATCCTTGATCTGATGGAACATACCCAGCCGTGGTCCTTTATTAGAAGGCAGCTGGCTTTGGGTAATCAGAGAGGAATCAACATTTTGTCTACTTCAAGCCCTTTCCTCTTTCTAACGCATTCCTGTGTGGGCAATATGTGGTGAAGAATCACCTATGTCAATTTAAGGCCTTCTTAGGCCTTAAACTCTACACAAGCAACACTCATCCACTACCTCTTTTGATTGAATTATCAGCCAAGTTGCACATCCTGACTACGAGTAGAAGAATGCATTCTTTGTACCAAATCATTGGAGAAAAAAAAAAAGTTTCACAAAATCAGAGGGTGAAATAAAGAACTACCTGTGGATCTTATTTCCTTCCAGGACATGAGTTATTCTTTAAGTTGCATGTATCTTGAAACATGGTATCTATACATGTGTGCTGTAACATCCAATAGACATAAAAATCCTTCTTCACAAAGGGCCTGATACTGGTTTTTATCAGTGACTATGATTTCCTGGACCAAAAAAAAGTTCTTATTTGCAAAAAATTTGCATTAGACCATGTTCACATGCCCTTTCTGGCAGCTTCTCTGAATGTCCCGTTTCCCATTTAACTGAAGGTAACGTTGCAATTAGGCTGATGGGCTCAGCTGGGACAGCCTGCAGTGGAGCTCAAGGAAACCAGCTAATTGTGCCAATTAGGCACTTTCAGCAAGATAAAAATTGAGAACTATTTTGCTTTGGGATATTTATTTATCATTTGGACATAATAGAGCTGATGAAACAAATCAAATCTGTCATTACTATTATGGAAACATATTCTTAAATTAAAAAATACTTCTTAAAGGTCACTGTAGCACACAGGACATCCAGACATATTCTGATATAATCAGAGAAAGATGACAAAGGCACTTGGCTGAGATTTAGACAAATTGGGTTTGCTTCATAGCTCTCCCACAATCTCCCAGTGCAACCTCTCCAAGGCACTTAGTTTCACTGTGCCGCAGCTCCCCATCTGTCTAATGAGGATAATAATACTTTCCATTTGTCTTATCTATTTAGACGGTAGGCTCTACTGGTCAGGGACCTCCTCTTACCAGGAATTTTATACAGAACAAGCATCCTGATCTCATGGGCTGCCTGCTGGGGATACTTTAATACAGATAATAAATAACTTAATCCATCATGATTTAATGTCTAGAGCTGAGATTTTTATACTGGACTATCCATGGAATAATGACCTTTTCCAGCATGAGAATACAGTGCAAACTCACAATATTGTGGAGTCTGGGATCCTGCTGAGCACACTGAAGGTTAGTACTAAGACAAAGGTTTTAGATTTTAGAAGAGCAAACTTCAGCTTACCCAAAGCTCAGCTGGGAGGGATGCTGTGGGAAGCTTCCATGGAGGATAAAGGGGCTAGCAAGTCCTGGGACTTTTTCATGAATGCTCTCCTGGAAGCACAAAAACAGTTCATCCCCCTTAAAGGTAAGGGAAGTAGGCGGAGTAAGAGATCCCCTTGGTCTATCAGCAAGCTTCTGAGTCTGCTTAAAACCAAAACAGGAGTGTAGCAGAGACGGAAATCAAGTGAATGCCCATTGAGAACAAGAACATTGCCAGGGTGTGCAGAGATGCAGTTAGAAAAGCAAAAACTCAGCTTGAATTGAAATTAGCCAGAGATATCCAAAACTGCACCAAAGGGTTCTTCAGGCACATAAACAACAAGAAGAAACAGAAGGAAAATATTGGTCTGCTGTTAAACAGAAGAGGTGAATTAGTCACAACAATGGTGAAAAGGCAGAGGTTCTCAACACCTTCACCTCTGTCTTTACCAGCAGTGTTGGGCTTCAGGCCTTGCGAACAACAACCCAGGTTGATGCAAACACAGACCCGTTGCCAGTGAAAGAAGAGTCGGCATATGAACTGTTACAGTAGCTACAATGGATGGGTCCTGACATTATCCACCTGAGGGTGTTAAGAGACCTGGCTCACATCATTGTGAGGCTGCTTTCCATAATCTTTGAGAAGTTGTGGAGATCAGGGGACATTCCAGAAGACTGGAAGAAGGCTAATGTCACCCCCATCTACAAGAAGGTCTTAAAGAAGGATCCGGGAAATTACAGACCCATCAGACTTACTTCAGTCCCTGGGAAATTTATGGAACAAATCCTCCTGGGGGCTATCACAAGCCAAATGAAGCATATAACTGGGAAAAGACAGCATGGATTCACTGAGGGCAAATCGTGCTTGACAAACCTGACTGCTTTCTACAACAAAGTAACCTGCTCAGTTGATGTGGGGCAAGCAGTGAACATTGTTTACCTGGATTTCTCCAAGGCTTTTGACACAAATCCTCAGGCCTCCTCCAAGAGAAACTGGCATGCTACAGTCTAGACAAGTGGTCTGTGTGGTGGGTGGGGAACTGGCTGACAGGCTGCACCCAGAGGGTGGTGGTAATTATCTCCTTTTCAAACTGGCAACCTGTCACAAGTGAGGTCCCCCAGGGACTGATACTGGGCCCAACGCTGTTTAGTATCTTCATAAATGATCTGGATGATGGGATGAAGTGTACCCTGATGAAACCAAACGGAGTGGGGAAGTGGAGACTTCGGAAGGGAGAGCCACCCTGCAGGAAGAACTGGATAGGCTGGAAGAGTGGGCTAACAAGAACCTTATGAAGTTCAACAAGGACAAGTGTAAAGTCTTGCACTTGGGAAACCATAACACAGGAGTGCAGCACAGGCTGGGATCTACCCAGCTTGGGGAGCAGCTCTGTGGAAAAGGACCTGGGGATCCTGGTGGACAACAAGCTCAACTTGAGTGAACAGTGTCCTGCAGTGGCAAAGAAAGCCAACAGGATGCTGAGCTACATCAACAAGGGCATCACCAGCAGAGATAAAGAAATCCTTATCCCACTCTACTCAGCACTTGTCAGGCCACACCTGGAATGCTGTGCTCAGGTTTGGTCCCCACAATGCAAAAAAGATGTGGACAGGCATGGGAGGGTCCAGAGAAGGGCCACAAAAATGATCAAAGGACAGGGAAGCCTGAAATATACAGAAAGGCTGAGGGAACTGGATTTGTTCAGCCTTGAGAAAAGAAGGCTTAGGGAAGACCTTATCACCATGTTCCAGTATTTAAGGGGTGGCTATAGAGAAGATGGAGACTCCCTTTTTACAAGGAGTCACATGGAAAAGACAAAGGTACAAGTTACTCCAGGGAAAATTCCATTTGGATACAAAAGGAACATTTTTCACAATGAGAACAATCAGCTTTTGGAATAATCTCCCCAGGGAAGGGGTGGATTCCCAAACATTGGACACTTTTAAGATTCAGCTGGACAGTGTGCTGGGCCATTTTGTCTAGACCATGCTTTTGCCAAGAAAGGTTGGCCTAGATGATCCTTGAGGTCCCTTCCAACCTGGTATTCTATGATTCTATGAAATATAGATCTCTTCTAAACATGTATGAAAGGCAGAGAATTAAGGCAATTTAGCTCCTCAAACATAGATCTTAAGCACTTAACTTAAAAGACGATGTTTACGCAGACACTTAAGGATCAGATAGGTCAACATTTGAATATGAAAGAGAAAAAAAGTAATTAATCAGGAATAAATTTCTTTAGCATACAGCAATGGCATGTGCACATGCACATACAGGACCTGCCTAAAGTCAGTAGTATGATCGAGTCATCACAACTGATTGTGCTAGATCGGTACAGCAAGCTGGTGCCTCATTTCTGCAAGGACCTGCCCTCAGCTGAAAAGCATTGCAATGGGGTTCAGAGCACTCAAGCTAAACGTATTGCTAAAATTCATGAAGATGTTGAATACTGCTAGTAGCTCTGATGGACATTAGAACCATAACACATTTGCAAAGAGGAAGGGAGAAAAACCAGATTCCTAATTTTCTTTCAAGATAGCCTATAGAGATTTGCAGTACAGCTAGATGATCATGCAGAACAGGATCAAATACCTATGAAAAAACCAATGGAAGTCCATAAACTAACTTTCTTAGGTCAGACTCTTAGCTTATTACCTCCGTCACCTGTTCAGGACAGTGACCCAACCCATCAGAACAAAGCCACCATTTTCTAATTACAGCTGAGCTTGTAGCAGAGGGACCTCTGTTATACCATCTTGAGCAACAAGAATAGCAGAAATGTCAAAGGAATCTTACTGAAGCAAGAAAGCATTGTTCACTTGCTTCACTCATCAATTTGCATCTACATTCAGATGCAAGATTGTATATACCAGGTTATATACTTATTTCAAGAAATGCTAGTTGCTCTGATTTCCCTTGGGAAATCTAATGGTGGAAAGTTTATCTTCTTTCATGTTGTAGCTGGAGCAAATAAGAATCATTGTAAATATCCATTCTTTGTTGACAGAGATCTTAGAATGACAGCTGCACAACTCACCCCATCTGCGTATTTTTGGAGAACACATAGGATGGTTGAGGTTTCCTTTTATATTTTTTTTCACGCTCCATTTTAGATTTTCATATTATTCTCTTCCTCTGAATGCAGAAAATAGGAATGGGCCTGTTTCTTAAGAGATTAATGAGGCATTGACCTGGCTATAATACGTTGCCACTGAGTAAAGAATATCTGCCAGCTCCTTAGTTGGTGGAGAGCAGGTAAGTCCTTTCAAGTCAGTAAAACTGTGAAGCTTTAGGCTATCTAAACACTTTAATCAGAGAGTTAATGTGCATCACTCCTGACTACTGCATGCACCTATGCAAAAATCTCATGTACAAATTAAGCTTCACTTCTGCTTTCAACCTCCTTTCTCCATCTGTCCTCTGCAACTTAAAACACTTTTAAGACATTCATCTGTCCTCTTTTCTTTCAAAAGTCGTTGGCAAATGCCAGAGGTAAGCCATTATTATCATTTACACCTAATATCACAGCAGCCTAATACCAAAGAGCTTACAGGTTTGCTCTGACAACCCAATACAAATGTCACATGTGGAGAACACAATGATAGTGGATCAGAGTCCCATCTGCTCTGCAACCTAGTGTATGAAATACAAATAGCTCGAAATGTCTCTTTGATACTACTCGTTTCTCATTGAGCAGTATCATTAAGTAGACCCCTTAGGAAATCTTATCCCTTATCACATCATCGAAAAGTAGCACTATTCATAAGGCAAGACCATACACATATATCCTGCTGTGTCCAACACCACATAAGATTCTGCTCCTCAAAAGCAGGTGGGTTGAGATACTAGTTCTTCCCGCACTGCTCACTCCCAGTCCATTTTAGGATTCCAGTGGTGCTCCATGCCTCCTGTAATACTTCCAGTGTCTCCCTCCAAACCACCCACACTAGTAACAGCAGCACATCCTCCCAACTACATCCTTGGCTAACTTGTAGCTGTCGCATCCTTTCCTCTTTCTTCTGCTTTTAGGAAGCAGAACAAGAGGTGCTCCTGTTGCATGGGAAATTTGTCTTTCCAGTCCTTGTAGGTCTAAAGACTACCACCAACCTAGACTCAGCACCCTGTGGACTTCTCCTGCATTGGCACTGGTGCTGTAGTTCAGTAACTACATCTGGCTGGCCAGACACTTCCTCCACAAAGTGCGTATTTATAAGACTATTAAAATTGTTGAGTTTTAGCCCCAGATTCTGACTTCAGCATTCCCAATGTAAATTTCCACTCACAAAGTTACCTTAATTTCAATTTATGTTATTCATTTTAGTTTCAAACCACCTATCTGCCACATAAATCACAGAATCATAGAATGGTTTAGGTTGGAAGTGACCTTAAAAGATCGTCTAGTTCCAACCCCCCTGACATATCCAGGGACACCTCCCACTAGACCAGGCTGCTCAAAGCCTCATCCAACCTGGCCTTGAACACTTCCAGGGATGGGGCAGCCACAACCTCCCTGGGCAACCTATTCCAGTGTCTCACCACCCTCACAGCAAAGAACTTCTTCCTAATAGCTAATCTAAATTTACCCTCTTTCAGTTTAAAACTCTAACCCCTTTTCCTATCACTAAATTCTTTGATGAAAAGTCCCTCCCCATCTTTCCTGTAGGCCCCCTTTAAGGACTGGAAGGCCGCTACAAGGTCTCCCTGGAGCCTCCTCTTCTCCAGGATGAATAACCCCAACTCTCTCAGTCTGCCTTCATAGGAGAGCAGCTGCAGCCCTCTGAGCATCTTCATGGCCCTCCTCTGGACTCACTCCAACAGGTCCATGTCCTTCCTGTGCTGAGGAAAAGCCCTTAGTAGCCTAGACTGACTAGTCCTGACTTTTACTGGTTAAAAAATCAGCAAAACCAACTGCATAAAGCAGAGGTTTGGAAAGAGTCCTCTATTGAGGCTTGGAATCTCACAGACATTTAATGATTTTTACATGATAAATTTTCTGGGGGCTGTGTGCCTCCACTCTCTGTAGTTCCCAGGGGAGCAAAATGAATATGTGAAACTGTCCTACGACAGAAGCCTAGTAAGAAACAGCCTTTTACAAAGCAATCACTAGCTCACCAAACTAAACCCCAGCTTCACTTCACTCTGAGGTCTGCCAAATCACACAGGACTTGAGCAGCAAGATCGCCTCGCTGCCTGATCTTTGGGTGAACGGGACCTAGAATATACACTAACACCGACTACAGCAGGCACTCATTACTTGTAAAGTCCAGCTTTGAGTGACGTCAAATTATGTTTTGATAAAATATATTAGGGATGTGGCTCAAACCTCTGTTAAATCATGGGCAGCTGGCACCTTACTAATCTTTGATTTCACAGCAGTCTCCTTGTGCTGCCACCTTTGCTTCCTGACATGTCAGCCTTTTGCGAGTTAATGATTGACAAAACCAGCATTGCCAAATCTGAAGGACTTCATTTCCAATTTAAACCAAAATCAACCTCTTTACAATGTTTCCTGCCTACATTGATCTTTCTGCCCAGGACTTCAGATCATCAGTCCTGCCAGGGTAGACATTTGGAGTAGATAGCTACCAAAGCTGAGTAAAAAATAATCCAAGGGTACACTGCAAAACATGTCTTCACAAACCTCTCCCTCTTCTCTCAAGAGTTCAAGGAAACCCACACCACTGCTAACCCTTCCCTTCTGGCAGGTTTCATCCTCCAAGGACCAGTTAAAAGCACGGTCAGGAATGATCTAACAACTCCTTAGATCTATCAAAGACTCATTCAAGTATGACTCACATCTCATCCATGTCAAGTGGGCAACTTCTGTTGAAATACAGGACATTGTAACATGCATTGTAATAGCACCAGCATCTTAAGACAGCAAGCACTGCAACACCATAGCAGTTCAATACTCACACTCAGCAGGAGGCACTTGTTTTCTTTGATGGCGCCTATGCAGCCCACGAAGCCAATGATCATGACAAATGTCCCTGTGACGATCAGTAGGTTGGCAGCTGACAGGGACGGGAAAGAAGAAGAGAGGGTGGCAAAGTTCCCTTGAGTAACAGCCAGCCAGATGCCTACTCCAAGGATTCCACAGCCTCCCAACTGGAAAATAAAGGAAACAAAGAAACTTAGTTATTGTATCCAAGCAACCACAGATATTAATCCATATCAATATGGCAGAAGTAGAACAGCTCTGCTGGGTTAAACCCAGCAGTTACACCTATTAAGAAATGATCTCTCCCTGTGGCACTCTAAGGAGGGAAAACAGACAAGGGAGAAAGGGAAAAAAAAACAGAGAGGGGTAACTCATCAGTAAGATATAACACTCAAGCAAAAGACCTAGATTTCCTAAATCCAAGACACAACTTCAAACAACAAGTCCCTTCCTCTCGAGTGAAAAAGCAGACACTGAGTAAAAGAGAAATTCCAAAAGATTTCGATATCAAAGGGATCGAAAAAATCCATATCTTATTTAGGCACCTCAGAGAGCTGCCAAGAATGGCTGAAGCACTTTTGATCCCCTGTTCTTCCCATCCCAATACAACATCTCCCATCCCTGACCCATGCTATAAAAAAATCTTGCCAGGGCATCCCCTGGTAGGACACCTCAGACCTCTTATTTAGTTCCTGTCCAAGGTCTCACCTCCCTGGGAAGCAAGAGAGCATTTAGAGTGTAAATGGGTCAGAGAAGGAGAGAGAATCCTCCCATAACATTAAAAAAATCAAACAGATGTTTACTCCTAATGTGGCCATGGGTTTGGTAATCCAGTCCTCAAAAGAGGACTTGTCTGGTCTAGGAAAAGCTTGAGAGGGGAGCAGTGGTACAGGCTCCCCAGGAATGCGAGCAAGGCAAAGGGAGGATGCCAGAGCAGGTAGCAGCCACCACAAACCCATAATATTTAGAATTATTATATACACAAGGAACTTATAAAAAATGCAAACACTTACAAGCGTGCTGCTTGTAACAGTGAGAAACCCCACAGAATTGACACAATCTGAGTAAAGCTGAGCAATTAAATAGAATTAAACCAAAGGGGATTTTGCATTATTATAAAGTCACACAGCAGAGCATCTCTTCAGTTGCTTTCTTTCCTGCTCTCCCTTTTTATTGAGTTTTCTAATTTTTATTGAGTTTTATAATTGCACTTTATTATCCAAATCAATTAAAGGCTAGGAAAGAAACTTTGTTCATAAGAGTAGTAAGCCAGACATAGGAGCATATCAATTAAATGTCTGCAAAAAGTGGATGAACATAAGGCAGCTCATGAACCAGGGAAGGAAAAAGACAGAGCTAATTTTGGGGCAGAGCTAAGCCTCAGAAATGAAACACAGAAGAGAAACACAAAAGCCAAAGCAATTTCTTAGTGCTAATTGATAAGGTTACCTCTGCATGCCACTGAATTCCCCCTCAAGAAGGGACAACAAAGGCAGCTGTGTCTCAAGACAAGACTCCTCATCCCAGTTGCAAACCAGTCCATTTTGTACAGAACTAAGGAGCCAAACTACACCTCATTGTAATGTACCTCAGCTGCATCAACCTGTGAGTCTCCACTGAGAGAAGGGAGACTTCAGGACACAGGGACTCAAACCATTTCATTCAGCAGCCTTTTCACATACAGGCATCCAATATCATCATATTCACCCTTTCACAAAATACCCTCTACAAGCATCACGGAGGGACAGTCCATGCCCTGACCATATACACTGGAAATACCTCCCCTCTATGCCCACTGACAGACCACCATCTTTAACACGGTCTAAAATGAGTGAAGAATAACCAGGGGAGAGCAGGGAGAAGAATTTTTAAAGAAGGTAACCCATAGAAAATCATTTAGGATAACTGAGGGGATATAAAGAAAAGCGATCAACATGTCCCAAGAGGGAAAAAAAAAACAGGAAAAAAATTAAGAATAAATTCCCTAAAATGGGAATAAAACCCTGAAGGTCTACTGTACTACAGAACAGCATAGAAGGAGAGTTGGCAGACACCCAATTTAAAACTGAACTGGTCAGAGCACTGAAATGCAGGCATGAATAGAGCTAAACTGGTCAAGGAACAGGATGTAAAGCATAGCGGTACTTCTGCCGCTGCAGCCTGGTGGGCATCGTGCCTCAAATCGGCCTTGGAGCCGCAGGCACAGTGAGGCCACACAAATGGTCCAATTAAGCCAAACGAAGGCAGATGCCCAGCAGCAGCGGAGGCATCACCTTGCAATACATTTAGCTATTGTCTTCAGTTCTTTGTTCTGAAGCAATTCAATGGCACCAATAAGAGGCAGCTTATTTCATCACCTTTCATGCTCTCTGTGTTGCTAAACTGCTTTGAGGGATACTTACACCTACAACTATCATTTGTCTTATGGGAGGTGGGTATCACTGAAGATGCTGCTGCATTCAGTAATGGCAAGACCTGCTTGCCTGCTACTACATTGCCCATTAAATTATTTATGTTGTACTGTGCATAATACTTGAGTCATCATTGCCCTTCAGACATTTGATTCCAGCCTCTTCTCCCTCCAAAGTCATTCTTGCCTGTAGAAACTGGGAATTTACCAGTGGCACAAAACATCAGAAAACCAGGAGATGGTTCATGCGCAATGCCGTGACTGTGTCTGTACCCACTTAGATCAGGGCTGAATATTTCAGATGAGATGGTCAGCAGGAGTATCTCACTACATTGCCCTTGATTCAGAGATACTCTAATATACATCAGGCTCTCTAGCCATTCATTATCTTCCTATTTTTGAAGATATAATGCACAGCTCTTCCTTAGATTGATTAACCAAACCCTGAAAGGAGGTTGTAGAGAGATGGGGGCTGACCTCTTCTCCCTGGTGACAAGTTATAGGACAAGAGGAAACGGGTTCAAGTTATGTCAGGGCAGGTTTAGATTAGGTATCAGGAAACATTTTTACACTGAAAGGGTTATTAAACATTGGAATAGGCTGCCCAGGGAGGTGGTGGATTCACCATCCCTGGAGGTGTTTAAGAAAAGGGTAGATGTGGTACTTAGGGACATGGTTTAGAAGGGGTTTTTGTCAGGGTAGGTTAATGGTTGGACTTGATGATCTTAAAGGTGCCTTCCAACCTCACCGATTCTATGATTCTATGAAAAGCTCAAAGGGATCCTTTGAGCATTAAATCACCTGTCTCAAACTGGATTTCACGAAGTGCTGCTTAGGAAACACACCAGCAAACACTACTGAGGGCTGCCCCACCTTAGTTCAGCCCTGTTCCTTTTCCCACACCAGAACATCCCCTCACAGTCCTTGGGTAAAGTCACTAAGCTGTCACACCAGGCCTTGTGAAACAGAGCCTGCCCTTAACTCTAGTCTAAACTGCTCTTTAAAGCCCCCTTTCCACCAGGGAGTGAAGTACACCTGTAGGTCTCTGTCCAATGGCCACAGTAACACTCAAGCCACTGCTTAAGGAAAAGCTTAAGGGAACCAAGACCCACCAAGAAAGCCACAGGAGTCTTTCCAATGATAGCAGAATATTTTCTGTTCCCAAACATTCAAAAAGATCGCTTCCCACCCCCACCCGATTCTGAACTGAACAGCAGCGTAATTCCCAGTCTAAGATCAGAGGGATCACATTTATTTATTCTGGATCAGAGTGAAGAGAAAACTGTTGTAGTTGGTTCTATACTACCTGTCTGTTTTGATTTCTTTGTCTTGGTATCTAAGGAGCTGTTAAGTTACAGATAATTTTACTTATTTATTATGTTCCCTTTCCTTCATTTTTTCTCTCACTGCCCCATAGGCAGTGAGAGAACCCCCAGTCCCGGTTTGTGCCAAACAGTCAGAAGAAGAGTGATGAGACGATAATTCCTGACAGCTTTCAGGGCTTGCCAAGATGTGAAATAAAACAAAAAACAAAACCATTACCAGGGCTACTCTTGACAATTTGGGGCTTCCAAGCCAACAGTGAAGCTGTCATGGCTAAAAGAGAAAATGTTAAAGCAAAAAGATTACAGCTTGAACCTAATCTGCTGGCAGACAAAGACGAGTCTGTATTGACTGCATGTGGTGAGTGCAGGGTTGACTTTTTTTTAAAAAAAAAAAAACAACATGAATCCCCCTCAAAGATGTCAGGCTACTGACAGCAACATTTTTTAAATTCCCTTGTGAAATGTTTAACACAGTATTTGCTGAATTGTTCATGATAAGCCTCTCTCTTGCAAGCAATGCAGCTCATGGCAAAGTTTGAAATGAAATGCAGCTTCTTTTAACATTTTTTTTCCCCAATAAATGTTGCCTTTTTTGGTAAAATCTTTTATTCTAAGGCCAGAATAGTGAGACACCAGAAGGGATAGTGTCGTAGCCCTACGACTTAGGAGCTGTGAGTTAAGTGTTTGTTCCAGGACATACCTCAGTGTAAATCTGGAACAAGCCGTTTAGTATCTCCATGCCTCCGCTGCAAAATCATGAATACAAAGACACAAGTAGTGGGTTCTTTGCAAGCCCTGGACTTTGCAATTGGCTGTGGAAGAAATGGTTTATTCTGCTCAAGAAAAATTGCTCATAGGTATTTATACAGCTGAGTCAAGCAGCAAAGCGAGTGGCTTACTCTAAAAACATAGATTCAGTCTGTCTCTCCTTCCCCAAGAGATACACAGACACGTGTGCACTCCCTCTCTTGGCACAAAAGCTGCCTACAGAATTAGATCCTCAAAATTGTTCTAATGGGCTAGAAAATAAATTATTCAGACTTCATTGCATACATTTAGAATTGATCTTACAGTATGGTAAACAATGTAATCCCAAACAGCCCCGGATATATGCGTGTTGCTGGAGAAAATAATTCTGAAGTTACAGCTAAGCACTTAAATACTGCAGGAGAAATTGCCTCATTGTTCATGATAATGGTGTTGGTGTCTTTAAGTGGGTTTTTTATTGGTTTTATTACACAGAAAATGCATCTAATTGAGGCTTCTCATATTGTATCTGATTAGGATCTACCCATCAAACTTCCTCTTTTCGATTAAAAAAAAATAATTCCTCATGTATTAAAAATACACTGATAATGGAATGCAAGTGGAAGGTACGACCAGTTGTTCTGTAGTTAAACTAGCTCACGTGAAGGGTTTTTCCTCTCCCAGTCTCCACATATTTAAACTAGAAGGGCTTTCTCAATCCCACTTGCTATCCAGTTCCTCCTGTGTGAATATACTTCCCACTCTAACTATGGAGTAAGAGTATACAACGGAAAAATCAACAAAGTATTAATAGTAGTGATGTGAACATTATCCAGCAAATGTTCTTGTAATGTAAGGCATACTGGAATTACTGTTCCTTCCAGCTAGACACATAGAGGAGGTGGAAATGGAATACATATTGACAGGATCAAATGAATCAAGACTCTTACATGGAAAAAGGAGAAGCATGTGTGCTAATGCAGAGGCTGCAGCTTTCTATACAAGCACATGCAAACCACCCCTCAGTGTAGCTGCTGCCTATCTTGGAGGAAAGAATGGAAATTATCCTGCTGGCCACTTCTGGAAAACTCCTTCAATGGCAGTCCATGGCCATTAGACCATTAAAGACCTCACAGACATCTATCTGCAGCACAGCATCACTACTGACTGACAGTACACAGGATGACTGAATTTGCAGATGGTGTCCCACCACATGGACAGACGCTTTAGAAGAGCTCATGCGACATAAATTAGTAGCATCACTTCAGTGTAGCACAAGCTGCATTTCTTTCATTAGTCAGAGGTCTGAAATTTAACCAATATGGGATGGTATATCAGAATTTAACAAATAGAGGGTGGTATACAGTTTAATCCTTTCATATTTCCGATTTTGGAACGTTAAATGGAGTAGTAAATAGGGAACTGAAGCACATTTCTACCTTTAGCATACTGAGGCTCTAGAGCTCTGCAGTGCAAAGGGCATATGCAAACCTCATCCAAGATTACCATGACTGGAGTTGTATCCTTTGTGAAATAATTTCAAATAAACTTGGAAAAAAAATACTTGAAAAAAGATTAGTTAGTAGGGAACACATTCCTGGGAGTGAAAGGCTGGAACAGTAGCAGTCCATAAACGCCAACATTAGATGGGAAAGGTGAATAGAGGATCATTATTAATTTTTCTCGAGATAAAAAAAGCTAGAGGTTATTTGGTGTGCAGGTTGAAAACCAATAAAAGCAAGTACTTTTTCACAAAACATTTAATTAAATTCTAGAATTCATTGCCACAGAGTTTTGCGGGTGTCAAAATATAAGCAGGTTCAAAAAGGGATTACATAAATCAAAGGAGGGCAAGGTATCCTAGCATTTATTAAAAATGATATTTTGCACGCAGCCCTTGCAGGGAAAGACCTTAAAACATTAATTGCAGCAGCTGGTGAAAATGGCCTTTATTACCTTCTTTTTTCTTGTATTCTTTTTAAGCATCCTAGAGCGACCATGACGAAAAATAGGGTACTTGGCTACATGAAACTTCCTCAATATTATGGGCAGTTATACATCTTCCTTACTTCACCCTCTTCCCCTCCCTAGTTCTCATGTTCACTCATGGTTTGGCTTGATTTTTTTTGCTTGCTTGCTTTCCTTGTCATCAGCCTACTTTCAGAGACAAGGTTATAGATACAGACAACAACCAAAGAGTTAAATCCCTGCTTCTCCTTACGTACATGTCATACTCTTGTTTTTTGTATCAATGAAAGCATATCTTATTTCAACCCAAAATTTAGAAATCTGTTGTTTAATTAGCAATTACACAATAGCAATAATTCAATCAGCAATAATTCAAAATCTCTTTCTCTTCCTCAGATCCATTGGACCTATAAAAGCTGTATTTCTTTTCCAATGGCCATGGGGATCATACCCAGACTCCTCTCTCTAAACCTTAGCAAATCTTGAGTAAGACTAGCTAACCTCTACATGCACAGTCCACTAGATTTTTTGTAGTTCGATATAGAATAGTAAGAGGTAAATCCTAGAACTTACGCCCACATGGAACAGACTCTTGTGTTGTTGCAATCAATTGCTAAATTAGAAACAACAAAATGCTTATGCTATTGTACTTTTTTTTAAAAAGGATTAAATTATTTAGCTGCATTTCTGAAGCAGAGCATAGATACCTCCACTTCAGCTCTTTGCACACATGCACTTGCTTCTCCTCTGTAGTGCTCCTTTCTGCATTTGCAGCCATGGCCCAGGTTTTCACTAGTGCTTATGGAATTTTGCAGCTGCCAGCAAATCTTCAGCTGTTGTCACTCCAGAGCTCTTGAGCTGTCTCTTAATTTTCATCAAAAAATCAATGAGACCTGGGCTTACATATCCTCTAGAAAGGAGGCTCAGGGGAGACCTTATTGCTCTGTACAACTACCTGAAAGGAGGTTGTAGCAAGGTGGGTGTCAGTCTCTTCTCTCAAGTAACAAGTGATAGGACAAGAGGAAACAGCCTTCACCAAAAGGGTTGTCAAGCACTGGAACAGGCTGCCCAGGGAAGTGGTTAGTCACCACCCCCAGAGGTATTTAAAAGACATGTATAAGTGGTGCTTAGGGAGATGGTTTATTGGTGGACTTGGCAGGGTTAGGTTAACAGTTGTACTCAATGATTTTAAAGGTCCTTTCCAACCTAAACAATTCTTTGATTCTATTGTAAAAAGTCTCCCTGGTTTCCCACTACAGGGACTGAGCAGCCTTTTAAAGCTTGGCTGAATGCAAGCATGTCCTTTCCATCTCATACTACACCCACACATCTTTAGCTTGATTGACAGGCTGGCTGAGTAGCACAGTCCCCTCAAGAAGTCTTTTCAGAGAAGAATAAGGGCAGAAAAGTCTCCAGTTTATTGAACCTTGGGACTGCTGAGACTTGGGATTTCAATAGTGGGGCACATTATGAGGTTTGTACAGAAGGACTGGATTAAAAAAAGAAAAGAAAAGAAAAAACAAACCCCAAGCCTGCAGTCTGCAAAGTCCCTCTGTAAAAGGGAACAACTCAGGAAATCCTTTCCTCATATAATTCAGATGGGCTCTCAGTTGCTTCTTAGACAGACACATCTGGTGTCAACTCCTAACGAGCACCAGCTCCACGCAGTAGATAGACATCCCACATAAATCACACATCACAAACAGATGCTGCTCTACGCCCAGACTCAACACTTTGTTTTATAACATCTACTCACTGCTGTGTCTTCTCTTAAGCCAAAATTTTATTTTGCTCTGGTGTCATTTAATTTCACTTTTGAATTCTCTCACTAATACCTCTATGACTTAGGGAAGATGCTTTAAAAGAGTGCAACTGAGTAAAGCACAAAGCATTTCAAATGCCAATCTCCTCAGCTCTGCAGATAAGCAGTTAAAAATTAAAAGCTCTATGAAACTACTTGTTTGGCCTTGACATCCAATATTCTTTTCGGTTTGCTTAAAAATGAGTTTCAAATACAAAAATCTCATCTTGCAATATGGGCTGCTACATACACGAGCAGCAGCCAAACTCCTCCAAGATTTGCAGCCTACATTTCCTGCTGGTGTCAACTAGCATGACTTATCAGGCACTACCCTGATCAACAACAGCCAATGTCATACTAGACTTTTTCTTATGAATTGATTAACATGCTTGTCTGCTTCTCCTTTACAAGCCACTGTCTTGTCAGTGGTGCAAAACAGAGTAGAGTGCTCAGCATTATTTCAAAGTACACGTGACACATCATCTTTCATGGGCCTGAAGCTGATATCCTGCATGACAGGCAGCAACCGCTTCACACACACGGGTAGCTGAGGGCTACAATCCTAACCTGTGTCCTGCCTGCCAGCATGACAACCTGGGATTCGTACCCTCACTGCCCTCTGCCGTGCTGTAGTTTTGTCACAGGTCTGAAGAAACATGCTCCAGTTGCTCATGTTATTGCTTTCCTTTATTTCAAATACTTCACTCCTATAAATAGGCTTTGTTTTAGGATATTCCACCCAGTACGTGAGCCTGAAAAATACCAAGAGCATTTTTATCAAGCCCGTAAAGTCTACAAACAGGACTTTGGAGCTCTACGTGGGCAAAGAAACATCACAAGAAGGGCATTCATTTTCACAGTGTCAATAATGGAAACATATAAAATGCTGCTTTTTCAGTTACCCTGGTGAGGATTGAGCCTCAAGAGCTTAAGCCTTAGGAAATTTATTATTCTTCCGCAGTTGAGTTCCACCACTAAATTGCAGTCCCATAGAACTAAAGTAAATTTCGGGACAACCGAAGATGTCAAAAGACAAATATCATGCTGACACGCTGCCAATGTAAAAGTGAATAAAAAGTAATTCAGTTAAGCCCTGCTGTTTTATAGGCAGCATTCTCCTATGCACTTGCTCCTCTAATTCATAGTTATCTATCAACTACGGTTACAAAAGATCAGAACTACAACATTTATGAGTTAATACATCCAATCTAAAAGTGATGTTTTCCCTTCACAGGCCCAAAATTCATTGAAACACTTAAATGTGTGCTCAATTGCATCCTTATCCAGCAAAGCATTTAAAACATGTGTTTAACTGCCACTGACTTTAATTAGTCACTTCTGTAGTGCACTTAATTGTTCCATACTGCAGACATATCACTGAGGATGAAAAAACTTGCAGGAATAGAACAGGTGAAGATGACCCATTAAGGCAGCATTGCTGATAAAAGATTAAATATGATCACAGAATATTAAAAATTGTGATCATCACTATTCACAAGCATCTCATTTGGAAATTTGCCTAAACTTAAATTCAAATTAAGGATTATGAGTAAAGTACTGAGTTAATAGCAACTCACGAAATGCAGAGCAAATGCATGAGTTAGAAGAGAGAAAGGGATGAATACACAAAACCTGAAAGACTAGCTATCTTTTGAGGTTCCAGTTTTAACTGCTGTCATATTGGAAGTGTTAAAGCTTTTTCATCTGCTCCTCAAATGTCATTTCCAAATGCACCTGGGATGAGTGCAATGAAATCAATACAGTTGTAAACAGGAATACATGCATGAGGTCTGGAATCAGAATCCATCAAATGAAGTTAAATCTTTTAAAAAAGAAGCAGAAATGAAAGAAAACTGGGTGTGCTCTGAGTCCCTGTTCTGTACTATCTGTAAAATAATACACAACTTTTAAAATGACTTTGTAGCATAAACTGGCAAGAGACCAGATCTTGAGTTCTAGATGCAATTTTGGTCACCTGTTGTCACATACATAGCATTAAACACTGGAAACAACAGAAGCAAATAAAATGGTAAAGTTTGGTCTTTTATGCAACACAAAAACTGTGATTGTTGTAAAGGAGATTGCTGATGGAGAACTATACCTAAACCATTTCGTCAGATGCTGAGAGAAACTCAGGATAACAAACTTTAAATAACAACACCAGAGGCCACAGCTCACTTCCCTGGTCTACCACGGATTTTTTCTCATTGGATAAAATCCAGATTATTTGGTGTCTTTAGTGCTTCTCTCTCCCTTAGAGGCACTGGATGGGTTTAGAGTAAGAGGTAGTGAAATAATGCAATGATAGGGGTCATACAGAGAACAAAGATAAAGAGGTTTCTTAAGGAGCACAAAGATGACAGAGATGGTCTATTTCACATTACTCAAAAAGTTTTTAAAACATGTGCTAACAGGCACAGTCTGCAGAAGAATAAAATGAAAAACATTTTCACGTTGCATGCTTAATCCATCCATAGAGGTATGCAGACAGCACAGGGCTGGTTGCTATAGGAACGTCCATAGTGAATATAGATACTACAGTTGAAATGGAAAATTAGTTGTGTATCTAAAAAAGAAAATTGCTGATACTGTGAAAAAAAAATGACGACAGCTAAAGCCGATATCCTCCCTCACAAAAGCTTTCAAAAATATGAGTTTTGATTATAAGCGCCAACATTTGATTAAATAGTCTGAACAAAGAATCTATCACAATGTACCCTAGCAGAAACTGATCTTAGTTCTGGAAGTTGAGTCAGATCACAAAAATCTCTGGTTTTAGTCCTGGAATGGGGGGCGGGTGGCATTTACTAACATGTTTGGGTCCTTACATCTTCAGGCTGATTTTAAAAGCATTCTTCCCCCAGGTACCAGATTGTGCTTGTGGTTAACTTTCCTGATGGAGAACTTTTCAAAGAGAAATTGGCTTTCGTTGTAAACTTACAGTCTACATGATAGAACAGGTCTTCTCCAGTTCCCCCAGTAGCAATCCAGCTATGCCACGTTTTCCTCTCCCATTCACCTCTCTGAAGTTCACTCAGCAGTGAGTAACAGTGTCACCATCAAATACTGCTCCTAAACCCACCAGCTGGTAGCAGAGGGTTGGAGGTGAGGGTCAGTGGGAACACCAGCAATCCAGCACTCCCTTCCCTCGGTCCCATCATAGATACTGCGCCTGCCACCCGCTCTCTCTGAGCAGGTGCTAGCCACAGGACTCAGGCTGATTCCTGGCACACTCAACTCTCTTCTTGAGGGGTTCAAGCCCTGCTCAGGAATCGAGCCATCCCCAGCAGGGACAGGAAGGTTTTGGGAAGCAGTAGGACTTTCACACAGTATCTCATCTCCAAAAAAGCTGTGCAACATGACTCCAGCACAACCCTCCTATCTGAACGAGCCACAGCCATGAAAACCTTCCAATTGCTATTTATTAAGAGGCTTGTTCACATTCATGCTTCCAGTAAAGCTAAAGACACATTCCAGTCCATATAACAACACTACAGCATCAATCTGTGGAAGTAACAAGGTGTGAGGTTAGTGTTGGGAATAAAGCGAACTAGAAAACAACTGGAATACAAAGTGGGGGTGATGAGGCCTCAGGAATAAAAGAAAATTGTACAATGAAAGACTGGTTCAGATTGCTCCAACGCAATTTCCCACCCTTTCCTTTTATCTTTATTTTCCGTTCCTACCGCCAGCCTCTCTGCTACATTTCACAGTGAAAGCCTATTACTCTCTAGGATGCAACTTAATCCCTTGACTGCTGTAGAGCTCATACGCATAATGAACACTCACCACCTTAATATTCTTTCCTGTATTAAAACAAACCAAAGATACACCAAAACCAAGTGGGGTATCAAGATGGAACTGCAAACAGCTACAGGGAAGACAGCTAGGCATACCAGCAATAGCAACCTAATAATAAAATGTAAAATAGGTAAAGACATTGTGAGACCTCCCTTTTCTGAGGTTTAGCTTTCCACGGAGATGGGGAAAATTACCAAAGTTGTACACCACAACTGGCTTTCAATGAGAAGTCTTTTTTTAACAATCCCATCAGTAAGCAGCTCACATGGTTGTAGGAAGGGTTTCTACCACATTCAGTATTGATCCCCTGATCAATAACAGACTTGTGACAATAATCACACCCTAATAACAAGCAGCCTCACATCACAAAGATCATCCTCTTTCACTGAATACCATCAGAAAGCTGAGCAAAACGCATTCTGAATCTTTTATGGATTCTTTTTAATGGATTGTTAATAATATTTGTACAGGCAAACAAAGTATTAACTACCATCGCGATTGCCTAACAATACCACGTAAGCAATCCCTCGTAACAAAACCAGCATTATGACTGGAATAGCATCTCTCACTTCAATAGTTCAAATGCCTTGTCAAAGCCATTCTAATTGGTTGGGAGTACAAGAGAAAGCAAAGATTATTCCCTTGTTTTATGTTAGCAATTTTTAATGATTGTTTATTTATATTAGGCTTTGCTACACAATAGCACATCTGAGGCTTCTCTGCACTCTTACTAGTTCTATTTATATACAATTGCCTGTATCCCAAGCCACTTCCAAGCATGGGCAGTATGCCATCAGTAATGAATGCCACCTCAAATAATCCATTTTGCTGTGGTAGTTATCCCCAAAGGAAATGTTACAGTCTTTTCTTATCACCAACCAAATATCTGCCATGGAAACATTTCAGATGTTTTGGAATAAACACATTTAGTTAAACAGTTTTGTGATCAGCAGCTTCATTACAACATACAGACAGGAGAGGCCACAGAATCCCTTGCTTTCACATTTTATTTTGCTTTTTCTGTTTCAGGGATCTGCAGAAATGAGCGCAAAGACTACGAAGTAAAAATGAGTATAAACATTCCCACTGGGACTGTCCAAACAATGACCTTACAGTAAAGGCTACCTACACGTACGCCAGTTGTATAAGTACTCTTGAAACTTCTGAACTGCAGAAGATTTCTGGACCAAACTCCATCTTCTTTTGTCAAATGCTACAGGATACAACACAAAAAGATTGCAAATATTTCTTCTAGCTTCAGGTCTCTACGAGCAGCTTTTAGATACCTAGGGTGGGATTTGGGTCACCTAAATTTTGATGTCAATGCTATTAGTGGTGTCTAGAAATCAGTGTAGCTCATCATAGTCTAAGTCTGCTTTTGGTCAGATGAATGGCTCCCTAGACACCATTAATGGCATCGACCAGGATTTCCCTGACCACAACAGTAGCCCAGGCACCTAGAGCTAGGGCAACCTGTATCCCAGCTCATATCCATCTGCCCTGACTCTCCTTCCTTTGTCATTGGAAAGAAACGAGCATCTCCAAAGGTCCCTCCAGCCTATCCTAGAATATGCATCCAAGACAAAGCACCATTTGTGAAACCTACTCTATGCAGTGATTGTAGGGTAGCCAGAACAAACAGCATAGGCTTAAATATAAAATCCCTCCCTCCTCCTGTTACCTAGAAGACAGAAAAAATGATTTTCTCTCCAAATGTCAGGTCACGAAGCTTGACAATCCTCCCCTCCCTGAGGTAATTTGGAAATTAACTCATCTGCTCTTATTAATTAAAATTATATATTGCTTTTTTTCTTCCTTATGATAAAAACATGCTATCGCATAGGTATTAAAACCCCACGAGTGTGCAAATATGCACAGAGAGCATGAGAAATCAAATTATCGCAGTTTAGCAAGTCCCTTCCAGTCAATGCTCATGGAAAGCATTCAGCTACACTTACACTCTTGCACTGCCCATTATGTGTATTGCTCAGTAGCTCTTAATAAAGGAGTATGACTGACACAGATTTATAGCTATCCTATTACTTTGCCCCTTCATGTTATAAATTCCTGAAACAGTTGCAGTTTATTACATTTTTATGTTTGTCAGCTTTATTTACATACTGTCTCATGCCATTAGAGGGGAGAAAACTTTTGGGTTTCTGGAGATTCTCAATCATTCTGTGCTGGGGCCTGAAATGAGATGGAAACAAAGACTTCTGTCTCATCTAAAAATAAACCGCATCTCAAACGCTTTCTCAGCACATCCTTCCATCATAAAGCACTGCTACATAAATATGACTTTATAAATTATATATCTTAAGTCTTTGCATGCTCACAGCAGTTTACCAATAAGTGTTCTGCAATACCTGCTAAAAAAAACCAGACATAAAATCATTGCCAATGATGCTAAATGATTACAGCTTAATAACAGTCAAGCTGACAAAGCTGAAATGTCCGCAGGGTGTATTGCAATTCAAATGCCACAGGTGGAAAAATAAAAAGCCTTCAAATACAAATGTTACAGCCTTCAGCAAAGAGAGGAAATATGGAGAATGGCCTCGTGACACCAGGCTGCATAGTAACTCTAGGATGTCCCCCAAAACAAAACAGTGGAATTTGATGCAAATTTAATAGTCAAGAGAATAAATGAGCTTCAGGGCAGAGACTGATGCAATGTGCCTGAGTGGGACAGGTCTGACTAGAGAATCAAATCAGAGAGAGATATAGGAGTGGGATAGAAAAGGAAGGCAAACACCGAGAAGCCTAGCATGATCCAAACAAGAATAAGAGGCTATTTTGCATAGTGAACCATATTCTTGGGTTAACTACAAAATTAGCTTCTCCAGATAGGAGGGCAGAAGGCAGCAATGGGACTTCCAGTATGAAATCTCTCAGTTAATTTCAGGCTAAAAATCGTATTTCTGAATCAAGGGAAAAGTCTTCTTTAATAACTCATCATGAGGCCACTTAGAGTCTGCAGCTGTACTGTAGAGAACCTGCTCATAATTAATGACCCATAGCCACTTAAACCTAAATGACTGATTTCAAACTGTAAAGGAGCATCTCAGAAACAAGAGAATGCCTCAAGATGTTTTCAGCAGTCTCCATTCCCATACCATTAACCATTTAACAGCCAAAACACAATAAAAGGGACAGAAAGCTGTCATCGTTGAAGCCTGCCTTTAACAGCTTACCTTCAGACGACGAAGTGAATCCCCAAGAGGCATTCACTTCCTTATTTTTTCTGGCATTTCAGTTCAGCATGGTCACTTGCTCTCCCAAGGGCGAGTGAGCTTTGCCTATCAAGTAACAGCAATGCTTGGTAGTGAGTCTAGAATGATGAGATTTTACCAGGCAAGTGACACATGTTGAGAACTATTCTAACGCAATGGGCTTTTGCCAGAACAAAAACAACAAAAAAATCCAATTTTCAGTCCACCTCTTTGCTTTCCCATGGCTCTCTAAGAGTGTGACTTGCCATTAAGAAGATGCTCTCTCACAAGAGAGAAAGACAGGTGTCAAAAGCACACTGCTGAAATACTGCAAGGGAGGAAAGCATAGCAGGATGAACAAGAGTCCTCAAATGAAAGTGGAAAGATAAATCCAAGAAACATGAAGGGAAATCCTTTTGAATAAATAGCCTTACTAGTAGCCTCCTTAACTAGTTCCCTCCAGACTCAGTGATCTGCATGAATGTTCCCTCTCCATCCTTCCTTCACCTTCATCCTGAGATACGCTATCTCAGCAATTTCGCTATTCTACAGGACCTCTGCATTCATTCCTTATTTGAAGGCTTTCTTTGTTCACTGAATCAAAACTTCTTTCTGCTCAATGACAGCAGTCTCCAATTTGCTTATGGAGGGGAAACAAAACTCAAAGAAAGCATTTTCATGCACTTGGTAGAGAAAACCAACAAAAAGGTTATCTCCTTCCCCCCAAATCAGAAAGCTCCAAAACTTCCAGACTAGTTAAAGGAACATGAGGCTAGAAGGCATTTCCCCCTTGCACTCTGTGGGCTTTTGCCATCCAAACTACTGGATACTGCAAATCCAAAACCATGCCATGATCTGGAATTCATCCNAGCACACTGCTGAAATACTGCAAGGGAGGAAAGCATAGCAGGATGAACAAGAGTCCTCAAATGAAAGTGGAAAGATAAATCCAAGAAACATGAAGGGAAATCCTTTGGAATAAATAGCCTTACTAGTAGCCTCCTTAACTAGTTCCCTCCAGACTCAGTGATCTGCATGAATGTTCCCTCTCCATCCTTCCTTCACCTTCATCCTGAGATACGCTATCTCAGCAATTTCGCTATTCTACAGGACCTCTGCATTCATTCCTTATTTGAAGGCTTTCTTTGTTCACTGAATCAAAACTTCTTTCTGCTCAATGACAGCAGTCTCCAATTTGCTTATGGAGGGGAAACAAAACTCAAAGAAAGCATTTTCATGCACTTGGTAGAGAAAACCAACAAAAAGGTTATCTCCTTCCCCCCAAATCAGAAAGCTCCAAAACTTCCAGACTAGTTAAAGGAACATGAGGCTAGAAGGCATTTCCCCCTTGCACTCTGTGGGCTTTTGCCATCCAAACTACTGGATACTGCAAATCCAAAACCATGCCATGATCTGGAATTCATCCTTCTCCTTAGGTTACACAGTCTATAAGACAAACAGACCCACTAACGGTCTTCATATCTGTCTCATCCACATCACAACTGTTGGGGGAAATATACTCTCTATATTGTTGCTGACATGCTGCTGCTCTGCCTTCAGGTTCGGGTATGTTAACACTGAGTGACCACATATGGGATGCATGGTCTCATTTTTCATCAAGTACATCTCTTCCCATCCCAAAACACTTCCTTCAGATGCCACCACTTGCATCATCTATATCCTATGTCTGAGCTGTTCCATGCTGGATTTCAACCTATGATGGAGCAGGAAACAGTGTAAGTGCCAGTGCAGATTAATTTGCCCAAAGCAGCATGAAATTTAAGAGAAAATTTGTCTTTTTGTTGTTCTGGTACAAGGCGGCAGGGAATAAAGTGCATTCAAGGCAGAAGGACATACAGAAACAAAGAAAGCAGAGGTTTAGGAGAAAAGTCAGAGGAAAGCTCTGGAAGAAGAGGCAGCTTTCTCAGACCAGCCTTCCCTTCACTGCAGCAGCACAGAGAGAGCTGATGAAAATATGATGTCATTGTGCCCCTTTATTTTAAGGAGAAAGTTACTATTGGCAAGCTGCTGTCTGCGTAATTGCTTCCTCCTTGGTCTGATGAATCTGAGATTTGTTGTCAGCCTTCCAGGGGCAGTGAAAAGCTCATCCATCTTCTCTATTTTATCTGGATGAAATGGTCATGGGATTTGCTCAGTTGGGCAGCATTAGTGTGAATGATTACGAGGAAGTGCTAAAGCACTACCAAGACATGCACCACGCTACCAGGGCTGTGTATTTGTCCTCTCTGATAAAAAACAGTTCTTACAAAGAATAATTATCCTTAGTTGTAATCTTTAATAGGTATGGCTGGTGCAAGCAGCTAAAGCTAGTTTCTGAAATACTTAAATAAATATTCCTGTCAGGACCTACAAGGAGCTGTGATCAAAGCATGATGCTGTTTTCGGCGAGCTCAATGCTCTATCAATGTCAGCTCTCTTCAGGCTTTCCATGTAAAATATCATTCTGCTCTCTCAAGCCCAATGAAAGCACAGTCAAGCTTACCCTGACAGCTTTGTAAGTACAATTATGCATGTTCGACATGCTTGCACAAACTCACATGTTAGAAGAGGCAGGGTAGAAAAGATTTTAGAGAAATAGTGTAACTGCTTCCCCTGCAGTGAAAGCCTCTTCTTCAGAAGTGACTTCCCCAACCATTGATCCCATTGAAAGAAATTCTCGTTTCGTAGGGGACTGATTCTGTCACGCTTGCTTTCGCTCAGTAGGGAATCCAGCAGAGGCTTCAAGGCAATATAACATTTTTCAGACTGAAGTGGGAAACCCCTGTCTCGGGTACGAATCCTACTGCTTTGCTTTATTCTAAATACATTCAAAGTCAAGTCCTTTCTCTTTAAACAAATACAATCCAGCGCAAAGCACACAGTGAGCCTGCAACAGCTACGAGTAGCTAGAACGTCCCCAAACGCCAGTGACACTGGTGGCACAACAGCACTTGGCACTTAGCATACTGAACACACTTCAGGGCTTTCCCCTAACAGGTCTTTTGGCAAGCAAAACTTTAGGCCTCCCTCGCTATTAAACTGACAAAGCAAGCATACCATTACCTTAAAGCCAGCTAGCAATGGGAAATTAACTCTGACAAAGGGGACAAGAGGCCCACAGTGAAAATCTCCTATCTCCTCCTCAAGAGCGGCTCTCAGAAAGCCAGGCTTATTACAGACACAACTGACTCACAATAAAACTTTGCTACAGGGCAAGAAAACCAACGGCAGAGAAATAATTTCTCTCTGCAAAGCATCTGCTTGCTGACTTTATTGCTGTTGCCAACTTGAACTGCAGAATTAAATAGTGGCAATATTTGTGTGAAAAGAAGAAATGCTCCGCATTGCCAATGAGAGGTTCTCCTCTCTTCTCATCACCCCCCTATTGCTCTCCTTTGTAAAATGGACCCTCCAAGGCTCTAGCAGGGAAAGAGAGTCAAACATTTCTCCAGCTGCCTCCCAAAGTATCCACAGAGATAACAACCCCTCTTTTAAGGCAGAAGCATTTGGATGTGGGGTTAAACAGGTGCCAAACCCTTCTGCAAACTGCAGGCATCACCTTTTGTGAAGCCATGGCCACAGGGAAGTGGGAGGCCGTCCCAGCTCTGCAGCTGGAGTGACAACCAAAGAGTGCTTGTTGCCTGTCCCCAGGCCTTAAGGTTATTATCCCTGAGATGCTTTGGGGACATTACAAGACTGTTCCACTGCATCCTGTGCAATATCCAGCCCCAACCATTGAATTTTACCTCCGCAAATGCCCACTACAATCTGTTCCTCATGGCACTGCCTACAGTAAAGCTTACGCTTGGAGGCCAGAATGGCTTACCACCACCTGTCCTCCAGCAAACAGACTGACGCAAGGGCAGCCAAAGTCTTTCTGGCATAGACTGGGAAAAAAATAGCCAGGCAGCAGACCGAGGGAGTCTGCAGCAATTCCAGCCTCATCTGGCCCATCTGAGACACTTCAACAGGTTCGGCTCCGATGAGGTGGTTTCTACGTGATGCCAGATGAGCGCAGCGAGAGGAAAGAACCACTTACACATAATGCTCTGCACCAAGACACGCTACCTACCTTCCCGAAGTCAGACTTATTTTACAAGTGTAGTATTCACAGCTAAATTCCACACAGGTGTTGCTCGTGCTTCCATCCCCATTGTCTCTTCGCTGGACTGACTGCAGATGACGAGTTTATGAAAGACTTTTTGCTTCCACACACTCTGTTCTCTGCTTAGATTTAGTGAAAAACTGCCAATGGGGTGGCATTAACATATATACAGACCACAAGGTTTAGAGCTCACTAGGCAGACTTTGATCAATGAAATGCCTCTTCCCTGGGTCTGCAGCTGCTTCATAATGGATATGTGATAGGATTCGAACATGCCCAGGGAAGTTTATCCAATCCTAATCTGCTGCTGATGGTCTCTGCTGTCTGTGTTATAATGGGGTAAACCTTCAGTCAGGCAGAGCAGATGAGAGAGAAAGAAATAAACTAGTTTAAGTCTGTCTGCGCTACAGAACACATCAGATAAAGCCACACACGACACAACAGAAGTCAAGGGCAAGGAATTGCTACAAAAAAAAAAAAAAAAGAATGAGCTGCATGCCCTCATATATGCTTATTCACATGTACATGATATATAAAGCATACTCCTAATAGGGTATTCACCAGCCAGATCTCTGATGTAATATGAGTCACATGACACAGCCAAATCCAGCTCCTACAAAACAGCACAGACACACTGACTTCTAAGAAGTTCTCCCCCTTCCACCCGATGTGTAGGGAATGTAGCGGCTAGTAATGTAGAAAAGCAAAATACAGACCCCTTAACTGTCTTCGATTAAAAGAACTATTGGCGATTCCATACAACTCACTAACTTTCTGCACATAAGGCAGAAACAAGACAGCAGAGCATTTGCAGCGAGATCAGTGGTTCGGAAAATTCGGTCAACTTACACAATCGCACGCTGTAAATGAGAAGAGTCTGAAATGGCAAGAGAGACTCTCCAGTGCTCTCCAGGGGGAGGAGCAGCAGCAGCATGAAGTGTAATGAAGCTAAAATAATTGAATCTCTGTTTTGTTTTTAAACTCCACTTTCTGAGTTTGTTCATGAAGAATATCAATTCAAAACAGAGGCTCAACTTCTAATGCCAAGAGTAAAAGAGACAGCGAGGCTGGCTCTTGATAAAGTTTTGCCTTTTGAAAGACTCCTGCTTGGATCAGCCCAAGCATTTGTATAAAAGGAAACAATAAGGCAGCTCCCTCTCTTTTCTCACATTATTCTCCCTTGCTGTTCTAAAGCAGGCGTGAAAAACTGACACACATACAAAGAGCATATCTGAGCTGGCCAGGGAGAGCAAGCACCAATAAACCTTTTCAGTGCTTTTCACCAACTGTGCCTCTAACTCAATTACTGAATTACAGAGAGGAAGGCAAAAAAAGGCAACATTGCCACTTTCAGGTCTATTTTGCATCATGCTGCAAAACCTTGTAGCCGAGGCCTTAGTTTTGACTGTCGTGGCAAAAGTGACACACTTGCAGAAATTCTGACTGCAAAATTTTATTACTGAAATGAAACACATGGTTTTTAAAGAGGGTTGCTAAGAACACACTTTTTGTGCACGTGTGCATGTCCTTCTTTCCCAGTGCCATACTCTCTGCCCTCTTCATGGCCATGAGCTATTCCCAGACTTCCTCGGATTTCAGAGCTCATGTTCCCAGTAATTTAACCTTAGCACCATAAAGCATTGCTAATACCACTACGTAGTATTTTCAAAGCAACCTTTTTAAAATAAAAGGGTGACACTGAAGACAAATGCCTTAAACATTCTGAAGAAAACTGCTTGAAGGCCTGCCTTTCTTCCCCCTGCCATTGCAGACATTTTCAGCTGGTAGGGCTGGTTTTCAGATATAGAAACATATCCAGATAATTGAAAAGTCAGACTCCTCTTAAGTTTTTTACGATGAGTACTCTTACCACCATACAAACCCTTGTCATTTTTGAATACAGGATCTACTTGCACATAAATACGCCATGCTCAAGCACTTTATGACTATTTACTGGTCGCTATAAAAGCCACTGGACCCAGAAGGCTGCTATGCCTCCCCACAGCGGGGCAGAGACTCTTCACCCTTGGTTCAACTTCTTTTTTTGTTGAGGGAGAGAATAAGAAGGAAACAATCATGTGGTTTTAGTCCTATCTTGTATTTTTGCTATTGTTGATTCTGCTTCTAATACTTATTTATAACCCTTCTGGAAAGAATAAAATTCAGTAAGGAAGGACAGAAGGGCTCTTCATTTTGTTGCCACAACAATGGCATTTAAAAAAAAAATAAAAAACCCCAACAAAACTGGCGGCTCACAGAATATTACATGAAAATAGCAACAGAATTCACCAAAATTAGAGCTGAGGTGCAGCTTTTCTCTGCACACCCAAGTTGTGCAACCTAAAGACATACATCAGCGTCACTGAGCTGTGAACTCCAAAGCGTGTGGCTCTACATGAAAAAAGGTAACAGCTGAGTGAGTCAAAGGCCTTTTCACAGCCTTGGAAAAGCTCTCTGCCATTCAGTAAATGCCACACTATCAAAAAATCCCTTGATGATATATTATGGAAACCAGCAAGCCAGAAAAACCTGTGATATCCTCCAACGCTTAAGTACATACAAATATAGGAAAAAAAATCCAATTTAAAGGGGACAAGTTAAAAGGAAACATGTATGACATAAAAACCAAAACCCTGAACTTTATACGTGTGCAAACAGGCAAAAGAAAAATACATAACAGGCAAGATCTTCCACAGGTATAAATCACCCAGGTACACAGACTTCATCGAATTCAGGTCTGGCACTGTTGTTTATCAGCTCCCCTTCACTAAAGGTGTCCATTCCAGGCCCCTACTTTTTTCCTTGTCCATCTAAGTAAGCAGTTCCTAGCTGTAGAAATGAGCTTCCCTGTCATCTCCTTGGCTATTTCCCTACCATCTGCAAATACAACTGTCACCTCTTGGCTGTTGTGCATCCTGTCTGATTCTTTTCATCTTACCTGCACTGCTCAGCTCCTCCTCCTCCATTAAGAGGAGAAAAAAAAAAAAAAAAAAAAACAGGCAAAAATTTCCAAACCCTTGCATCATATTTAATTGCCTTACTCACTAAAAATTATAAGCAGCCTTCCTCATTCTGGGCACCAGCAATTCTTAAAACTCTGATGACACCCTTCACATGAATTGTCTTCTCAAAGGATTTTAACAACAGTCCACCAAAGATGGATGTTTACTTGTCATTACTCTTCATAAAATCCCATTGTCCTGGTACCTGATGGAGTCTTCACCAACTAACTCCTGCTCTTCATAGTCATCATATATGATGCAAGGGAATGCTATCCCTAAAACAGTAATTTCTTGGAATTCAGAGCAATCAGCCCCCTGTAGCTCACCAATGCTATACTGAGATAAAGCACTTCTCTGTAGACCCCCTTGCTCTGCCATTTGCAGATAGCCACATAACTCGAGAGATCACAGGAGAGATGTTCTACCAACAGCCTGGTTGTGCTGTGTAACTTGCTATTTCAGCATTTGATGGATGAGTGTGCTCGTGATAAAAACACTCAGATCCCTCTGTTCTTGCCTGTTAAGTTTCCCAACTTCTAACAATTTCATCTGCCTGGATTTATCTGGAAGAAAACGTTCAGCAGGAAGGCCAGGAGAGCAAAAAAGTAAATCAACCTAAGCCTAAAGGATCAACACATCCACACCTTTCCACGTGCTGCACCCTTCTTGACCCATGCTATAACTCCAGTTTTTATAAGTGAAAACAAACGACCTTGCTTCTATTAAAGCCCCTTTTCTATTAATCATTCACCTATCTAAATTAGAAGTTACTCTGCTCATACAGTAAAGAAATAAAATGTGTTATAATACCGTTTCCCTGCAAAACTAGTGACTCACTAACAAAGTGGACATCTGTCATTTGGCTATAACATACTTGATTGCTTGGGATAAGCCCAAGAGGTTAAAAAATGCTGGCAACAGGTGCTTGTCTTCTCTGAAGCTTCTGTCCCAGCTCTTGTAAAAATTTCTAGTGGCTGACATAATTACAGTGGATGCAAAGGCTAACCCCATGCTTGCCTGAAGACCTCAGTATCCCAAGATGTTACATCTCCAGGAAATGATGACTGTGGTTGTGTTATTCTAGTGAAATGTCTAAAGTAATGGCTGCGCATGATGAGAGAAGGGAGCAATGAACATGGGTCATCAAGACTGTTGGCACAATACAATAAAAACTAGACGAGTAAAAAAGATAAGAGAACGCTGCAGAATTAGAAGCAATTTCCCTTACCAGCTTTTTCTAGCAGGATTCCCCCAGGGACTTGCAGAAATTAAAAACTGAGATTGTGCTTTCTGAAAAACAGAGGTAAGCATAGATATCCAAGCTGACGTTTTCAGTATCCAACCTGTTGCCGTTTAGAAGGGTTGAACAGTGGATCCTTTTTCCCAAGCAAGCAGCTAACAGCACAAGCTGTCTCAGTAAGGGTTTCAGAGCGTAAACAAGAAACAGATTTGTGAACAACAGTATAATAGCAGAGAAGGAAGCCCAAATGTATTTTGACACTAAGTGAAAAGATAGCAGGGAAGGAAAGTCTCAGACCCACTGCTCCAATAATATTTCTACTACAGTCCACAAAGAGCTTTCAAATTCATTTTGTGAAAATGAAATACCACTGTTGTCTTGTGGTTTTGTTATTTTAAAAAAAAAAAACAACCCAAACAACAGAATGTTTATGAAATATTTTTGAATTGTTATTGGTCATTGTGGGATGATTGCATTTTCCTGCAGAGCACTACGAGAAGTGTTTATTCAGGAGAGGCACAGGGTACATACATTGCTATACAGTAAGATATCACAGCAATTACACACCCTAGCTCCCTGTCTCCACGCTACAGACACTGACAGTAGCTTTAGCTGAGGGCAATGAAGCCTGATGTACGGCAACCAATGAACACATAAGGGGACCACGGCACAGAAATACACCTTACTCCTGAATCTTTCAACAGGTAAGCAGCAGAAAGCAGGAATTTTAATATTGTGACCATATTTCGAGTTTGCAATTCTCATGGAGGCGATGCTACTTCTGCGATCATGATCAGCACTTCAATAGCAAGACACCTTTAACAGTGTGAGAAAACTAAGGGAAGAAACGTATCTTCCACAGAAATCACACCCTTATTAACCAGAAGGAATCCACCCAAGCTTCATCACTGCAACAGCAGTCCCAGGTTTTCATCGGAGCTTGCCAGTACAAGCAGGCGTGAAGGCAGAATATTCCTAATGTGCCAGCACTACTCCAAATGTCCTGTGACTACAATCATCAGTGTATTTTTATTACCTTGTAATCACTGACTCTTAAAAAGCTTCCCAAGAAAAAATGAATGAAAATAAGTCCCATATACCACGTGCAAGATTTGTATTATTGCAGACACTTGGGGGAGGGAAAAGATAGAAAGATAAAGTAGAAGTGGTAGAAAAGACCACTTGGGTCTTTTGAATGCTGCTCTGGTATCTCATCTACAATGCTGTTCTGCTCTCAAAAAGCTGTAGCTACAGGCTTGTTCAGCACGAAGCAGGCTGTCTCCGTCACTCCCATAGCTGGGTAAAGATCTGCACAATACAAACTTAAGGGAGTAAGTTCAACCTCTGAAATCCTTTTGCCAATGAAGATTGTGTAAGCCTAAAATAACATTATGTTGTAGTTTTTTGCCAGCTATTAGCTGGCTGGGAACTGAAGAGGAAGGAAGCTCGTTAAACTGACAGAGATGATGCCTAACATTGATTTTTCAATTGATTTCACTAAATTGTTGTCCACACAAACCCCAGTGTGGACATTCCTGAATTGGTTTAAAATTGACTTATAATGATTTAGCTTATGTTGATTCTTTATTGACTCAGGTTGTGGCCACAGGAAGAAAAAAAAAAAAAAAAGAGAAAAAAAGTCCTCTTTGTGTCAGAATGCAGCAGCATGCCCTGTGAACATTCTTTACAGGAACAACAAGGTTGTCCAATATATGCTCTTATCAACATGAAGGTTTGCTAATTTGTCAAAGACGAGATGTAAAGCCAAGGGGATGCTCACGTAATTGCAAAAAATTCATAGACTGTATTTAAAAGAAAATAACCCATTTCATCGGGAAGTCACTTTTCAGCTAAGGTACGGAAACCAAATGTGTGCACTGTCAGCCCCAGCTGTTTGCTTTGGTTTATTTATTTTATTCTGTACTTACTAGATAATCAGTGTTTGTGCTGGCAGCTATCGTACTCAGATGAAGGACAGGTGCTTCTTAAAATACTGTACTCTGTTCCCAAGTGTTTGGTCATATCCTAAACTGCTTAGCCACCAGGAGATGCTTACACTGACTTAATGTGCTTTTCATGGCAGTTATCCCATAACACAGGGAACTCATAGAAT
>VXBO01004045.1:8528-24478 GCA_013400135.1 Rhinoptilus africanus
AGGTTGCCCAGGGAGGTGGTGGAGTCTCCGTCTCTGGAGACATTCAAAACCCGCCTGGACGCGTTCCTGTGTAACCTGCTCTAAGGTGGCCCTGCTCTGGCAGGGGGGTTGGACTAGATGATCTACTAAGGTCCCTTCCAACCCTAGGATTCTATGATTCTATGATTCTATGATTCTATGATTTTCACTTTGATCTCAACCTAGGTATCACCCTTCTCCATTTTTATTTTGTCCTCAACTCTCATTTCTAGTTCAATTTCACATTTGCATGGAAACAGGGAAGCAAAAGATCCTTCCTGGGTACTCTTCCTTCTCACAGACTGTGAAACTGTTACCATCGACGTTTAGAGGGTACGAGACTGACATCCCAAAGGCATTCCTAATGTTGGTCTGTAATTAGAGGTGAGAGGTGTGAGTGAAGGGTGGATGGGAGTGACCTAGCTGATGTGGCAGGATATGTGTGTACCAAGAGAAGGCCTTACTCCCTTACTCCCTTATGTGAACATCACAATGTATGGAAAAGTCACAGTTGAATCCTGTCTTGCTTCTGCTTCTTATTCATGGCTTCGGATGAACTCCATGGTGGTTTATGGAAAAAAAAAAAAGCAATCAAAACAGCAACAACAAAACCTAACCAGTGAAGAAATCTAACCACTTGAAGAAGTCTAGTGCATTTAAACTCTTATGTATATAGAAGCTGCTTAAAGGTTTTCAAATTCTACAGAGCTTTTTTCAGACAAAGAAAAGTCTCAAACCAAGGCTCCTATCACCCTATTAGAAACTAGCGCAATTAAATGTATAAACTTAAATTATTAGGTACGTGTTGGAGGAGTGGAAACAAAACAATCAGTTAAAGCTTCTGCATTTGCAGCTGCTTACTCAGGCCTTCTTTGGCTGGCACAGTTGATTAAGAGAATGATTTATCAGTCAAATGACAGGTCTGTTCTTCTCAGCTGCTTTCTGTTCAAGCTTCCTCTGTCCTGTCTTTATCCTTTAATCCTTTGCTTCTTCTCTGTTTACCCCCTTCTATCTTTTTTGTTATTATTGAAGGGAAAAAAAGAGAAAGTAGTTTTAATCTCTACTCCACGTTCCCCTCAAGTTAGAGGGAAACTATTGTCAAAAAGGGACAGAGACTGGATACTGTGGTTAGCTGATAATTCTTGTCATCTGCTCCAGAGATGGAGCCACAATTGTGATCGCCTATTGCCTAGAAGGGATAAAATCGTGGATCTTACTTCCCTGATGCCTTTTCCATTCTTGAACAGACTGATTTAGTCACCAAGGTTCTCAGGCTGGACCCATCCTGAATATTTATTTAATGTTTAAAGAGGGAAGCTCTCTCACAGTTGTAAATAGAGCTAACATTTTTGTGGGGATTTGAAATCTAAGGTGTTCACACATCGCCACAAATCCCTAATGTAACTTGGAAGTTGTATATTTTGAAGGAGATGAAAAGATAAACATAGGAGGAGTTGATACAACAAAATTCAGTCTCTTTGCATTGGATCATTAAGCACAATTAGTTGCACTACCCTTGTTACAAGACAATAAGAGTAAGCACTACGGATGTAATAAAAGACAGTACATCATTGATAACCAATCTATATTCAGCTTACTACCACCTGTAAATGCAAGCAATATGTTTCTTTTAAACAGGCCTAGAAAGTGACTCCCGGGATACCTTTAGGGAATGTGTACTTTTTGAACTAATTAATCACTGGATGTCATCACTGCTCCACTCCACTGCATATGAAACAGCAGTTCTCTGGCACTTAAAAAGTCTTAGGCAGAAGGAGGTTCAAGGAAAACACTTTTAAGAGAAATAAAACTCCAGTGCAAGAGAGATTATCAGGAGTCAATTCCAAATGAAAATGGGTATAGTTTTTGTATTATGGATGAGTTTCATTCATTATTTGCATTATTTTCATGCATATCAGCTGAGAAGTTCTTCCTTTTCCCCCTTTTAGTAATGTATTGATGCTCTTTTGGACTTGATAAGGCACATATTACAGGAAAAAAGGCTGTTTAAGCTCTCTGCCAATGTACACTGTCCCTAAGATCCTTGCCAATGCAGTGTTTTATAGTGAAGAAAGACAACATTTTTTTCCAAATATGGGTCTTTTTTGTCATATGGACAAACAGAAGTAGGACACCAAAGCATGAATTTTCACTAGTGACCCTAAGGCAGAATATGAACCGAGGTCTCCAGAGGGGAAAGGCTAATGCACTAACCTACTGCACCACCAAGTCCCCTTCACTTTCCAATTATCACAGAACCTTTCCTACTGCTGCGACATTCTCCCTGCCACATAGGTCAAAAAGTGAGTTACTGTCAGAAGTGATTCATCTAGCAGCTGGCTCAGGAATTCTACTGAATAAAATGACTGGTGCCTTTCCCGAGTATCGTTGCAATACTACAGATTTACTTCAGGCTTTTTATATCTGAATCATGACTGCTTTTTCATTCATACAGTACCGTGTCATATCAGCTTTAGAGACATCTTGTAAGAGGGAAAAACCTCAGTGGTATCTGTTTCATAATAAATTTCATGTTTACAGTTACTACTAAACAAAGACCTCTGCTCAAATAGCTTTATTTCTAATGCATAAAATGATGTATCAGTGGTCTCTTTTTAAATATGTAGCCATAATATAGATATGATCCAAATTTGGGGGTTTTTTCTAGCACACATTTTAATTATTAAAAAAGTAAGCTGCTTATGAACTCAGAAAAGTAACACATAATTAAAACTCAAAATGGCATGATAGGTTATTTTCTTCCCTAACTTTCCTGTATCCTGCACCTTATAAATAGATATGAAGTGACCTGATGCAGTGATTCACAAGAGTAGCTTATTTGTACAAAATCCCCAACATTCATGCCCTGATTAAAATAATATTTTCAAACTTAAATTTACTCTAATGTTGAAAAGTCATTTCCCCAAATACTCTTTCAATAGTATGAGATTTCTCTTCCTTGAAGGATTTAATAATTTAGTACTGCAGATTAAACAACACTGAGTGGTTTCAACCTGTGAACCCCTTTTGCTCTCTTTTTAAGGTTATTGGCTTCATTTTGCCTCAAATTGTCACACAAGCTTACTAAAGATGCTAAATATTTATGAAGTTCTTGGCCTCAATGGTATGAATCAGTGAGTACAAAATTAGATATCTAACAGATTAATCAAAGTCTCCATTTTATACCATAATTCTTTTAGTGTTTAAAGACTCTCTCCTAAACTTCCAGACACTGTCCCATTCCACTCTTATTGCAAGTTGCAAGCCCGGGCAAAAAACCAAACCGAACCAAACCAAACCAAATAAAAAAAAAAAACATTTCTGAGTACTTTAATACAGTTGCTCATCCTGACTGTAACTGAAGTCTGTAAGTCAGGATCCTCCACTAAAAATCTGCTTCTAACTTAAAAAAATTCCACACAGTGCTCTGCCAGCTTCATTGATCCTACTGCAGTTGTATCAGTGCTGTGTCATCCCTTCCCTGCCAATCCTTTGTATTTGTTTTGTGCAGATGTAGTGCGGATAAAACAACTGTTAGAAAAGATGCACTTGAACTTTTTTTAAATGTTTGTTCAAAACCGAATCCTGTAAATTTGCCAGGTATTGGTCATATAGACCAATTTTACGTCGTACAACTTTACCTTTATACAAAATCCTTAAGGTAAACCATTTGCTAATATCTGTTCTTCAGACATCAAGCTAATAACTAATTAAATGTTGCTAACAGAAAACACCTAGCAGAATGCCTATGAAATTTTACGTCATTAAAAATCATGCAATATGATTGCCTTTTAGCAGATTTACTAGAAAAATTCTAATTAGAAAGCTTCAATAATGAAACTGAGATAGAATTTTCCCTTTCTTTATGGAAACCATCCTTCAAAACATTCTGTGAACAAAAGAAACAAGATCATGGTCTATTATTACAATCATGGAATAAAAACAAATGCAGTTTCTCATATTCAAGATATAATTTAGTACAAGAAAAAGTCTTGAGCAAGATCTCAGAATTTAATTGCCCTTTATAATAATTGCTCTTGAACCAAAATTATTCTTACATTATTATTTAATAGCATTTTCCTACACTCTATATATAACTTTCAGTCATCTACTTTTATTTAACGGCCTCATATTATGTAATGCTGATACTTCAATCTTTAAATTACAGTATTTTTAAGGAAACCTTAATTTTATTATATGTTGTTACATGTATTAATCAAAACTTACCTGTGAATGCTGATTCACAACAGAAAGAAAAGGAATAATTACATGGACTAAAACGTCATAACAAAGACCTCAGATGCTATTACCTTAAAAGAATTTTAAAATCCACCACCTTTTGCTTTAAAATAGGTAATGCTAATATTTTAGTTTGTGAAAAAATATGCTGTAATTAGCTAGTACTACACAGCAAAATGATTTTTTTAAAGAAGTTCCAAAAGCTAGGGTTTTTTTAATCAGCTAAAATATGTAGATAATATGTTGTTTTGATTGCCTATAATATTTAGTATTCATCAGCTGCAAAAAGATTTTCTCTGATTTAAAATACCTAGAATTTCAGCTAACAACATGGAGTTTCTTTGGACGAAGGAAAACATTTTAAAATAGCAATTACCACCATAATTGCAAATAGCTGAAAAGTTTTGAATTTTTGATGGTCTGATTCTAGGCTTGATTTGCAACATCACTTTTGATTGCATTCCTCTGTGAATCTTCTTGTTGACATTCAGTTTTTTGTTGTGTTTCTTTTCTTTATTATCAGCACTGGTAGAAACTGTCATCTAAAAACTGGGGAAACAGTAGGTCAAAAGAATCAGGAAGGGTGAAGGTAAAGATTAAAAATGAAAGGTGTTTGTGAGTCTTTTACATGGATGTAAAAGACTTCTTCTTCAAAATGCTTGTAGAATATATTCCAAAGTGTTCTTCTAAGCAGATTTTATAAATGAGTCGCTCTACAGACTGCACATATACAAAAATATTAATAATTGCCCAAATAGATTCCTTTTAACTGCTCTTCTTTATTTCATTTCACTTCAGAAGCTAAACTACAAAACAACCAGATCACCGGCTCAGTCTCCCTCCTCTCTCCTTCTAATTCAAATGAACTGAGTTCTTCCTCGGGCTGAATATTCATAGTCCTAAATACATACCGTATATCCATACATAGCTCTTCTTCGATCAGATTTTCAGAAAATCTAATTACTTGTACCATCAATTGTATTGATGAGAACCATAGTAATTACAATTGGCAGAAGCAGGTCTGTGAAAGGTTTCATACTATTTGGAAATGGTTTCTGTATCACCAGTGGCACGCAGTTTGGAAAACCCTTTCTTATTTGATAGCACTTTATGCATTTGTATTTTCATTTCTCAGAGAGGGTAACTACTGATGGTATTGTACGGCACATGACCACAGATGGAAAAATCTTTAACTACGGTAGTCCATTTACTGTCTAACACTGATACACACAGTGTAAAAGAAGCCATTGAGAAAGTGCAGCTGAAATGTTGATGACTAAGTGAATCATTTACTTCCACCAAGCAGAATCATAGAGAAGGCTGAACAACACAGATATGAATCAGTTATTAAACATAATGAGTAAAATTCATAGTAAGTAAAGAAATTTAAAAATATAGAAAGAACAACTGACTCTTCTTAGTGTTCCTAATATGGATTACAAAATAATATCAATATACATATATAGTTTACACTTTATTTTACAGTATTTCAGTATTTAATAACCATGAAGAATCTGAGGAAAATCATAGAATGACTAAGGGCATGTCAAAGACAAAGATGAAAGTGCTTTAAAATGCACAGTCTGATGAGTCATCTTTTATGACTGGCTAGATTCTAAAAAATTTCATTTCACTCTCCTTCTTAAATTCTATTTTTTCAAGCAACTCCACGTTTTTATATATTTGCCCTTCAAACATCGCAGGATTGTCTGATGGAATAAGAGAGAAATGGCATCTTCCAGAAAGTGAAGTTTCAGTGTTGATTTATTAATTACTTTCCTTCTTTCTTTTGTAAAATTTCATGTGAGTGCAATTTCGAAGGTAAAGGAAGGGGTTTTTTAATTGCTTCACCTTCAAATTTGTAGGCTGCATGCAATGGACTGAAAATCTGTTCTTCATTTATCCTTACCTGCAAGGACAAGAACTTAGAATTTTTTAAGTGTGCATTTGTAAATCTGAACAACCAGTTCTGCTCTCAGTTATATTTTGTAACTGCATTCAGTGTTTGTCCAAAAATCGTAACTAAGAAAAAAAAAAGAGATGGAGAATATCCCACCTGTTTTGAAAGTAAGGCCATTGTGAGACGGATATGGTAATTATTATCTTCAGGGTTATGAAATGTACTGAGCATATGGCAATTCACATTTACTTAATTACATGTAGACTTAATTAATTGGTAGGTTTACTTGTACATTTACTAACATTTGCTCTCCTTTAAAAAAAAACCCCAAACATGTTAAGTGTTAGCATTAGAGCACAATAGAAGTATGTTCTTTGATAGGAAAAAACATATTACAAAATCCTAGTAATGTGTGCCTCTTACTACTATATTTACTTCTAAAAATTCAAAGGAGCAGCTTAAGAGACCTAAACAGCTTACCAATTGACAGTGGATGTTTATGGAAGGACTTTCAAGCATCAGACATTTTCTAAACTGTTGCTCTTAAGTGTCTGAAAATAGGTGCTTTAAAATTGGACTGGTGTAAAATGCCCAGAACACCAGCTTTTAGTGGAGTGTGCTGCCCCTCACCAATCTGTTTTGGCAGAAATAAAAGATCATCCACCAAAAGGTTGGGAAAAACCCCATTAAATATGCCTAAACTCAAACGAGTTACATAGAAGTGCCAACCTTTCATATAAAAAGAGCTTATATATTTGTACCAATTTCACTAGCAACAACTTAATGAAAAAGGAGTAACAAGTATGTTTAAGGATTGCTAAACTGGATAATTCTATATGTGCTCATGAACGTATCACTACTCGCCTTTTTGTCTTTACAAAATGGAAATAATAATTAAGTCACCTTTTTCCAGCAACATTTCTAGTGAACCCTAAGTAAGGTATTCTTCTGCTTTATACATTCATAAAAAGCTTATAAACTTTACCTGAAAGCATGCTGCAATTGTACACGATTTGCCTTCTCTACTCTCCTCTATCTACCCAGGTTTCAATTTTTTCCTCTTTTGTTTTCACAATTCTATATAGGCTTATTGCTGTACCTATGAATGTACAGTATCCAGTAAAATGGGGTCCAAATGGTAGTGCAAGGTTCATACTAGATAATAAAAAGTGCAGTAACACCAGTAACACGACAGAGCCCTCTAAACTGCTAATTCCTGCTTTCCATGAAAAAGGTGCACTGTATCAACTTTAATAATGGGAGAGATGCATTCCATTAGTAAACAAACGCTCACCGTGGGCAACTATATGCAATTAATTCACCAGCCAATTACAAAACTGGGCAATTTTCCAACTCCTTTACCTGCAGACCAAACCAGTGACACAGTCGTCTTGGTTCCCTTCATGAAGCAGATCTTCGTGACAACGCCTCACATGTGCAGTAAGGCAACTGAAATCCTTTAATTTTAATGACATCCAATCTGCCTGTCAAATCAAATTATTGTCTCAATGACAAGCAATAAAGACAGCTTGAACACACTGTGAGTCAGGAGTAATAATTGATCTCCTGAATATTTTTTTCCATGCTATGAACCTTGTGCTTCAAACGAAGCATATCCCAACTATACTTCAGAAAGCTCAGGCACAGCCGCTTCAAAGCTCGGTGATGGCAATATGCTCATGCTATAAGAAAGACCAGTTCATATTGGTTTCCTCGGAATTCCACAGCAACATACTTTATTAATGTGATTAAATCACATGCTTTATGATGCAAATGTGTAAGTGAATTTGTATTTAGGTTAATAACAGTTTGGATGCAGTCACAGTTTCAAGAGGGCAGACTTCCTTTCAAATAGCTCAAATGGGAAATTTTCACGTGTCCTGGTTTGAGGTAAAATAGAACCAATTTTCTAATTTGGAATTTTACTTTTTAGCTGGGCCTCATCTGACTAAAGTCTGAAATTAACAGCGTATTGTTCAGACAGTGTTCACTCTCAGAGTGATAAGACCTGATTATGCCAAGGAATGGTGTGCACTGAGGCTCCTGCTTATACTTATTGCTGTAACAACCAAGGTCGGCGAACTTCGCTGTTTGTCCCGTTAGAGGGTCGGAAGCGGAGAAGCGCAGAGGGGTCACACCTATAGGGAGGAGCGGACAGGACAGGTGACCCAAAACTGACCAACAGGNCATGATCTTTTGACCTTCCCAAAAAACATCCTTCTGTTTTCATAATGGAAACAGTCGTTCCATTTTAAAACGTTATCTATGAATTATAGATATTTGCATATGTATTTTTATATGTCCATTTCAATAATGGAAATTTCACGTCTAATCTAAGCTTCTGAAAAAAGTATTAGTTCCTATACTCTTTTTTCATGTTTTCTTCCAGAAGTTGTTTCTTTTCCTGAAATCCTAAGCAGTTCATAATGTGATCTGTAATTTTCTTCTATAAATTACATCTCTTCCCAGACATGAATGTGAAAGACACAGAAATTAGTATTCTTTGTTACTGAGCTGTTTCTTTCCATCATAGAAGGAGAAAGATACATTGTTTGCCAAAAGCCAACACTGAAAATAGTCTAAATGTGAGCCCTATAGTAAAGGAAAAGCTTGCTGGCAGGTTTGTAAAAAAAAAAATCTTCCTAGGTGAATTATTTCTTTGTTGGTCTTTATCACAGAAAAGAGTGTGTTCTGAAGGACTCCTGTCCTTCCCAGACAAAAATGAGTCTGAGATCAATTATTTATTCTTTTTTTAATAGTTAAGACGAACCTTAAAAATGCCATGAAATCAAGAGGAGTTGGTAGTGGAACAGAATATGGTGTAGCTTTCTTTAGGCAGGATTACAAATCAAATAATAAAATATATCTTTCTACCTAAATAACAAATCAGACATCCACTCTCATCTCTATCACCTCCAATGTGCCTAGCTGGCCATTCACAAGTAAAGTAGTCAAGATTTTTTTATGCTAAATAAAAAAGAAATTTAAAGTGATAATTTATATAAGCAAGCATATTTAGATAAAATAAAAAGGAAAGAGTAAGGTCTACAAACCGAGTGAGGCATCTGAAATGGGACTTTGATCAAATACTGGTATGTAAATCGAAGGCATAAAAAGACATACATAAACACATAAGCTTTTATCACTAATATTCCCAAGCTGCCTAGCATTCTGCTTCCGCGCGTGTCCAAAGCTACACCAGATAAATCAAGGCTAAGGGGTTCGACACCTAAACCTGACTGAGATTCCCAGACTAAGCAGTTCCCTGATGTATCTTCACTGGAGCGTACAAGCTCCCTTACTGTGCATTGCAGAGGGAGCCTTGGAACCTGACCCACTGTGGCACAGATTCCCACTCAAGTTTTCTATTTATTAAACTTTGAGTATGCAATACAGAGACTCACATAATCTAAGTTCTTTTACAGCTCCAACTCCATGAATAAACTCATACACATATATTCAAAACAACCCAAAAAGCTTTCAACACAGTGACCTTGGGAGATTCTCTTCAAAGTAGCAAACTGTGAGTTACAGCGTTTGCATTTCACTCATTGATACCAGCCATTAATTTCTAGATGTGTTTATTGATGTGCTATTATCAACATATCCTATATTCATAGACAATAAAAATAGCATTTCGGTGTAATGGGAGCAGCATATTTACAGGATATGAATTAACTATTGAGGAAAAAAAAATACTATTGCTGACACAATTCCCCAACACTTACCACCTCAAAAGGCACTATCAACTGGCATACATATGCAAACAAGTTCAAACAGATTTCACATTGCTAATATGGAACTAGTTTATCCCGCAAATACACAGTGTCCCCTGCTGTGATGAAAGGAGACATGCCCGACATATTAAAGTTATGCTGAACAAAGAAAGAGATTTTAGGAAAAGACCCAATTGTTATAAAAGTACGATGCTAAAGCATGCTCACTACAGCACCACTGACTATCGACGAAAAGCAATGTAGCCTTGATATTTAACTGCACCCTCAATTTGATATTAAAAAAAAAAAAAATGCAGGAGTAGAAATCCGTGTCATATACTGACAATTATATTACTTGCTGATAAAGAAAATTATCAGAATTCCAACAACCAGGATTTTCATAACCAGCTTCAGTCATTTCACAACATACAAATCTGCAACTTGGCTACAAGTATGCACCCATGCCACACAAACAGAAATAACTTCAGCTCTTTCTGCTGAATTAAAGGTTGATGTAAACACTAATAAACCTACAAAACATTTTATGGGTAGACGTAGCCAAAAGTAATTTTAGCTTTCAAACATCATCCTATCAAAATGATCAGGAAAAAAATGGTTTGATTTACTCAATAAATTATGAAAAATTCATGTACCTATATTCAGTAATGTTAGAACACTTCAAATGCTTTTATATTGATTTTGCAATTTTTAGTACAAATTAACCAATAATTGCTAGCGAAACTTTTTTAAAGTACACTTAAAAAAAAGTTTTACTTTTAAAATTTTCAATTATTTAATTTCAAAAATGTCAAGACTTGGTTTTTCAAATTAAATTAGAGATCTTCTATTGTTGACCCTTCTATGCCACTGCTAATTTCAAAGCATGAATTATTTCTATTGAGAAATAATTTTTATGGAGAATTCCAAATCAAGTCCTATCACCAGCTCTTCTGAGGTTGAGAATAAATTTTAATTGTGCAACTCAGTATGTTAATACTGTCTTTCTTTAAAAAGCTATTAATTTTCATAGAAAAAGAAGAAAAATAATAAGTCATAAAGAGCTATTAGTAATATTTTTCAATTCAAAAAAATACTTATTCCATGGCATTATTTCTCCTTTTTTTGCATTTCAATTTAGAAAAAAATTTTGGAAAATCAGTAAATTTACCTCCTCTGTAGAAACTCTGTGTTTGATAATTTGTGCGCACTAAACCTTTCAAAAGCATCAAGCTCAAATCTTTCAACTTATTTATATCTGGTTTCTTGCCCTTGTTTTTCCTATTCTCTGAAGCATTGCTGTCCTTTTGAAGAAAACAGTTGAAACTGGAGAATACGCTCATTATTAAGTATCTTAAGCATTACACACCTGGATATCTATACAGAATAAGAAGCAAAATAATTAGAAATTTTACAGAAACTCTCCTCAAAGACAAGTTAATCTTGTGAATTAATTGAAGATAAGTCTCTACACAGATGTTCAAGAAGTTCCAGTAGTTAGAGGAACATGACACATAGGAAACAATAACTGTCTTCTTTCTCGTCTTGCTTTCTTGGGGTTTGTGTTATTGTTACTATTAGACATTTTCAGGATTGTGCAGTTTTGCCAGTTCTGGTAGTCCTATCTGATTTTTTGGTTTTATCTCAGCAAAACCATGTCAGCCATGAGTAACCTTCTTCCCAGGTCCCTACAAGGGACAGTTTCTTTCGCCCTGGTGACACCAGTGGTGGCCTCGTTGCTTACGTCAAGTGAGGTGTCTGACTGTTCAGGCAGCACTTGCTGCTCAAGCAGCTGCTCCTGTCTCCTCAGGGAAACGTCAGGAGCAGTATATTGATTCAGCTAATTCATTTTTAGGATAGTAAACGATTTTAATGGAGGAAAGATTTGTCATGATATGCATGCTCAGTCTGATTGGGGAATGGATTAAGGCCCCATTATCAAAAATAGACTGCTTTCAAGGAAACTTCTTCTTAAATGGCATGACCCAAATTCACTGTTCAGAAAGTGTGGCTGACAAGGCTTTCCCTTTGCAAGAGCAATGATTTCATTACACTATCACTAGCAGCTCTGTTATCGTATGAACAGGAAAAGGAGACATTTCCAGCTTTAGAATACAACATAAACTAAAACGTTAGAATACAATATAAACTAAGATGTCTTGCTGGCAGGAAGATCATGCCAGACTAAACCAATAGCTTTCTTTTAACAAGAGAACTGATATGCTTGATGTAATATCTATCTGGATTTCAGCAAGGTATTTCATACAACACCACATGTGAAAGGGTTAGTTAAAGTTGAAAATTCACAGGCTAGCAGTGAAATTAAAAAGTGGATAAGGAATTGGCTAAAGAAGAAATAGCAATAGATTGTTATGAAAGACTGAAAGACAATTAACAACCAAGAGGCAAATTTTGGCACAAAAAGTATTTATAAATTGGGAATTTAAAAAATTAGAATGGAAAAGTAATTAAGTTTCCAAAAGAAAGTCCAAGAAAAGATTTCTATCAGAAAAAGCAAAAACTTCTAAGATGGAGTTCCCTAAGTCTATGATGCAAATATGAGAAATTCGGAGACCAAGAAGGTCCCTTTTGACCCTGGGTTTCAAAATTTCTTACCCCTTATATTCTTTTATCAAATTCCGTTACCTTGACCATCAGCGGATCACCACATTCTGTACATAGCCCACGCTTTCTAAGGGCACATTTATCTCCCAAATTACCTGATTTGAATTACTCAAACTAATATTCTTAGGAGTTATCACTCATGACCTATGTGATAAGGTCCCTCACCCTCAAAAGCCCATTTAAGCCATTTTCAGTGAAAAAGTAATGAAGGCATTTCTTCCCTGCCTCTAGCTTCACTGTGGTGCCTTTTCTCCTTCCCTCATTCTTATTAGTTGCCTTTCTCAATTCTTCACCCTTTCCTCCTGCTTCTCTGTTTTTTCTTAATACTCATTAACGCTTCTTAACACTGTTTTCCTTAGCAAATACGAGGAACGCCAATAGCAATGATCCATTCTTTTGCATACATTACCTGCCAGATTCACAGTTCAACTTTCCTTTTAGAAATTATCTTGTCGAAACCATGGATATCAATGCCGCAGATTTGGGAGAAACTAAATAAATCAGAAGTATATTTAAGCCTTTCTCCTTTGTCCTCAACTTGAAAAAACAATGCACTAAAAATGCAGTGTAGCACAAAATTAGGGGGTAAATATTCTGGTATTATTCTTGCCATTTACATATTCAGGGTTTATCTGAAGTTCATCATGCCTATTTCTGGACTCACTGTATATAGATAAGACATGTATAATCAACCCTTAAACCAAATTTCTTTCCTGCTCTGTGTGCAGGTGTTCTGGAGGCAGCTCTTCTGCATGCGAACTAAAAATTAAAAAATATCCTTACCTTTTAGGTGGATCTGTGATAAGCTTCACTCTGCTGGAAATCGCTCTCATATACATCATGCACAAGCCTTACAGGCTAAGAGACCAGTACCTAATAAAAAATTCAAAGTCACTGCACGTAATAGGTAATGAAGTGCTGGTTCTAGGCAGCAGCACAGGAACTTCAGGTGTTTGCTTAATATTCACTAAGCATATTCCTAAATAGTCCATACACATTTTTTAAAATTTCTTTCATATAATGCTGCACTTTTTTAGATCCTATAAAAGACACTTGTTCAATAATATCCACTAAATAGCTGGGTCTGGGGAAAAGGTATCATTTGCACAAAAGAATCAGAAAGACATTTAGTAGAAAATGACATATCTTTGAATACAGCATTCCAGAAAATACTGTAAAAACTTAAGCAAAACAAGTTAATGTTTGCATTACTTATATTTCATTTGCAAAAAAGAATTTGAATTATTAATTTAAACATATTTAAACCCTAAATAGCACAGACAGGAACACATGAACAGGTTAACATGTCATGATCATATACATACATTAAAAAATGTAGTGTAGTCAGTGATCTTTTGAATTAGTAAAATAACATACATGAATAAAATAAAACATGCCTCGATTTTAACAACTAGGGTTTTTTTTTCTTCCTACATTTCTAGAGTCACTTAGTTTTCACAAATTTTGCCACCCAGCTTTTGTATAACGTCAACTTCTAATGTACTGGTAAGTACAGAAAATTAAAATACAAATGGAGAAAGAAGTAAAATTATATAATAGGAAAACTATAGTATGAAAGAAATTGAGGTATATTGAGATTACCAGCTCTCAAGATCAATAAAATCTTGATGTATGGCTCAAAATGTGAAAACCTTTCAAATGGCCATTTACTTTTTGTTTTGGCTTATACAAAAGAGACAGTCCACAGAGATTTTTATATAAAATAGCTTGCTGAGAAAATTATTTTAAAATATTGAAAAATAGTATATAAAAATGTAGGCTGAATCTGTCATTTTAACTCCACAAGGACAGTTTCTTCCTTAATAAGAAAGCCTCTAACAGCGGTAAGTCTACTTAGCAGCCTGTGAACGACGTGGCAGACTGTAGCCCTAAAATATCTTTAGAACAAACTGTAGCGTACACTTTTTTTCTTCATAATCCATTCTAAAATGTACAGTAGAAATAGGCTTAGGCATAATTTTGTTCCCCTCACAGAAAAATTGGAAATCCAGGAACTATCTTCCTCCCCCCAAAACACAGTGAACCTTCTCGTTGTTTTCTTGCGACCTTCTATAAACAATAAATTTAAAGAAACAAATGTGTGTGTGTGCATGTGTGTATATGTTTGTGTAAACCTTGAGGGGAAGAATACACCACAGCAACAGAAGACAAAAGTGGAATTAATTTGTCTTAAAAATATTCAGGCAATAGACTGACTGCTCTTAAACTCCTGAATTACTTTCCAATGTCCAGTACTATTCTTCACTTCTTCTCAAGGGAGAGTGAAAAAATTGCCTGTTTTTCAGGAGGAGTAGGACTTCACAAGACAGGTAATGGCCATTCTGCTGTAAGATCATATAACCACAAACTCTGAAAACCTGATATTTAAGTTGAACAATGATTTCAGGGATGTGGATTTTGAAAAATAGTGATGTTCCTCCATCTTACTATGGCATCTTTCTGTGGTATGATAAACCTGATGTACACACATCTAAGATTTCAGACAGAAGAAATGCCATAAGGGAGAAAAACAAGAGAAAAGGCAACATCTCCATCAGTAAGCAAACATGGGCCAGGCACAAGAAATATACCCAAACCAGTTCACATGCAGGTAGAGCACTATTGTAAGTCTATATTTGCATGCCCGTTTAAATTCTGTAAGCCTCCATAAATGCAGTTATCATTACCATTGTTGCCTTATCATTCTCAGTGATTGCTCTCTTTCAGTCAAGTACAAAGGCAGGCTGAATATAAATGTTTTGTCATAAAACTGCTATTCAAACAATAAAAAGGGTTATAATAGTACTAAAAAAATCACCCCCAGGGCTGCAGCACAGACTGGTAGTATGCATATTCAGGCAGCACAAAGCAGTTCTAGTCACATACTTCTACCCACAGGACCCTTCCACTGCATCTGTACTTAATATCAGCATGTTGCCAAAAGTGATCCAGATATTATCAGGTAGTCAAGATATACAGAACATTTGGGAATCTCATTCAGTAAGAGGAACACAGTTTAATATTATTGCCTATCTGTATTGAATTCAGCAAATACCAACTAATTTAGCTTAAGGACTTGTCTTTAATTTTTAAAAAGAAAACTGCTTCAATTATGTTTCCTGCGTTATCCAAAAATGCTTTTGTTGGTCCCAGGTCTAGCCATGTAGTGCCACCCAGGGGCCAACTGCAACATGGTTCAACACTGCCATCTTGCCAAATAGCCTCAAAAAAGCATTATGCAACACATCCCAGACCGTCTTCTACACAGGCTTGAGTATTCTTTTTAAAATGTCTTAGAGGCTTTGGTATCCTTTTTTGTAGTATAGAGACAAGAGAGGTAGGGTCAGGTCAGGCAGGGAAGGGTGAAAGAACATGTAACAAGCAAGGGACCACCAAAACAAAACAAACTAATTACTCCCATAGAGTGACAGGATGGTTATCTGATCCAAAAAAAA
>VXBO01004045.1:24560-50711 GCA_013400135.1 Rhinoptilus africanus
AGAATTTAAAACAAAAGGTTTATCAGCACTGAAAGCCCACTGCCCTGGGTAAATGTGCTTCCTTGCAACAATAAAGACAAATAAAGTACTAAAAAAGGATAAAGCAGGAGATTACAGACCTAGCTGTGGTTTGATAAATGGCACTCTACTCCACTCTGCTTATTGTGTACTTCATACCTCGCTCTTGAATATGGAAGAGAATTTTATTAAAGATTTAGCCACGGTGGTGGTGGTGACTGGCTCACAGTAATTTTCCTACAAAGTAGTTTAATCTATCACAGGGCAGACAGTGCACCTTCTTACCATGTATCATATCTGTCTATTGAGTAAGTGCTATCCAAATCCAATTTCTTTTCATTTTTGGAACCCGTGATGCATATTCAAGATACATTTTCTTTTTGTCTGTGGCCTAAATTAGGTGCTGTATAAAGAAAAAAAGGAAAAAAAAAAGTGAAGTAATAAAAACGACTGGACTCTAAAGGCTACATTTCTCAGTGGGCATTTTCTTTTTTCTCTTTTCTTTTTTTTTTTTTTTTTTTCCCCAGTACAGTACTAATGATGCAAAACAATGGGCATGTATGGCTGTCACTGAACTCGCGACACTGCTGGTGCACAGCCATACCTCCAAATCCTTGCCCCAGCTCTTACAGGTGAAACTTATAAAACTGATGCAATAAAGCCTTCATTTTCTTTAATATTTCAATGCTTTTTTCCTGTATTTAATTAAAACAATGATAAAAATAATCATGCTTTATTTTACTGAATGATCTGATCTGAGGCTGGAAAAATTGTTGCTTTAGGAAATTAAAAATAGAGCCTAAGGATTTAGAAATTACAGAATGGTTCTTTTTTTCTATTTTTTTTACCCCAATCAAGCCTAAGATACAGCTTCTAGCAATTTCTTAATTTTAACTGTAAACGACCATATATGATTCAACAAGAATCTAAGAAATTAAATACTTCTGGCACTTAACTTCTTAGTTCTGATAAGTATTCCCTCCCAGTTCATGGCTTTTGGTTTAGGGACTGGGGGATTTTTTTCATTTGCTTACTTCTGTATGTCTGCTGAGCATGTTTGCCAAACTGGAAGAGAAATTCAAGATGCCTATTCGAAAACTGATTGTTACATCTAAAGGCCCCTGTTTTGAAAACTACCACTAATACAGAATATAGTGGTCCTCCCCGATCTCAGCATGAATCACGTCAAAGTATAAAATATACAGGTAGTTCAGCAAACTTTCCAGGGGCAGATGGTCTTTCGTGGTTTGTATCTTCTGTGTACCAGAGTATGATTCCATCCCGTTGCTAAACCAGCACCTAAGACTAGTGTATGCATTTCAAGGTGATAATCAGAATGTTTAATCCAATAACACGTTTGAATTTATGCCTGTTATACTATGGGTGATTATCAGATGTCAATCTTACTGTGCCAAGAGAAAATAAATGTTGTATATATGAGTACTTTTTTACCTAGAAGAGCTTCCAAAAGGCAATCTTGGAAATGTGAGAGTCTTAGCCCCGAAGAACTATCTGATATCAAATCTATTTCAGCTTTGGTCCCAAACTAGAATCTTTTTTCAGGTTATTATCAACAAGAACTTTCATTAGGGTTTCAGAGAAAAGACTCCATTGGCTCCGCAACTTGCAATATTTAAATAATTCCCACACACTTTGAGAGTTTCATCTTTGCTTAGAAAATGCATTTGGTTGATATTTATACGGAATGGAATACATTTCAAATTTCTCTAATACAACTAGTTTTCTTAGCTGATTTAACTGAGAACTACCGAAAACATCAAGTGATTGTCATCCTATCAAAAGAAATAACACTACCACTTAATGTCTTTATTCTGAGGTATCTAATTCTTGCAGTTACTTACTGGAAGTGCTGTTTAAACCTTACTCTGTTGTCCTACACATCTTCAGAGAATTTGTAATGGGTAGAGATTTAACAACTCTCTTTTTCCATCAAGGATATTTTCTCGGTTACTTGTGGTATTTTATCTCATTTTACTTGTAGTATTACATATTCTGATCTATGGATTTTGACAGAGGCCTGTATTATTATTATCTGAGTTGTAGTTGTTCTCCACTACACACTAGTAGGTACTACATGCCATACTAAAAAAGTAGAATTTGCCATGGGCTTTCACAGATACAGTTTCCCACAGATGGGACCAAAACCTTGTAGATAACTGCAGAGACAAGATAACCCGAAAAAGACCTTACATAATCCCTGTCAGTAAGGATACCATCCAGATAGGCAACAATATAAGCAAAAGTGAGCAAAACTGGACTTAAAGCTCTGCTTACGTGAAATGTCACAGGACTGAGGAAGAAGACTTGCTCAGCTTCTATGCTGAAAGGAAAAACCTAACTGATATATGCCACTAACCTGGGGAATAGGATATTGGACATTTGAAGAAGATACTTTGAACATGAAGAGCAACAAATATTTAAGGTAAGAACTAAATAAATGAGCATCTTGACTTTCACATAAAATAGCCTGGCCCGTGTAATTACAAATATGAAAAAAGAAACTGAGGAGAGAATGAGAACGGACCACCTCAGGCCAATCCAAAAGTTTTGAAAATCTGTCACTGTGAGAAACATGCAGTCATACATGAAAGAGATCTATCAGCTTAGATATGTGCAGAAATAACTTGCTGGAGGAACAGAAGTACAGGAATGTTGCAAGTCAGAAACAATGACGGAAAGCATGGAGGAAAAAAACCTTGCAAGATATCTGTTAGAATTAGATATGCAGTTACTTGCCATCAGATCCAGAATGTTACATTCATAAGAACTTGGGACAGGATCTGACCAGAAAGAAAAAAATACTTTAAATAGAAAAATTAGAAATCAATAACACAATGACGAAAAGTCTTACAGTACTTTAGAGTACCTTGCAAACCGAATGATCAGAAAAATTGCTTCAGCTACACCGGTATAGGATGAACCTTTACACTGAGTCAGAAACGCTGTATGCAACATGCACTCGCTTTGTTGTCAAATACATTCTTTGATGAATTATAATAGAATCACTGTCATTCCTGAGACAAATTAAAACTATATTTTTCTTTTCTTTTTGTATACAGGTTGGTCTTTTTCGGCAGACATCTGCATAACCTTAGAATTTTAAGTTTCAATGGTAACCAAGCACTAAAGCAGCTACTGCACACCCACACACCTCTGGCTGTGTATGCCTTCACTGGTTTGAGAAAGAATCTTGCTTCAGCCAGACTGTGGACTAATCCCCTAGGCCAGATCATTCTTTGACAAAAGCAGGAAGTACTGTCCTAGAATATTACTTCAGCCTAGCTGCCACATGTTAGCAGGCAGACAATATTTCTAAGAATCTTGTTTTGCATCCTTTAGGATGACAAAAAGCTTCTCAAGCATTTAGCTATTCATCTAGTTTAACACTTAAAGATTTTAAAACCTGCGTTCCTTTTTTGAGTTTTTCATTATAATTAGAACCTTTCTTTCCTCTCTGTTTTAAACCCCTTTACGGGTTTTGGTCCTGACTCTCAATTAGAGCAGTACACTCTTGTTTTCAATAACTGGGTCTGAAAAATAAGTTGCATTACTTCTTACAATATGAGGACAATATGCGTTAGAGCAAAAAGAAACTATATTGCAGCAAGAAAGTAAGACTTAAGGTGAAGGAATTTCAACATTATACATCAGCAATGACAGACGATATAAAATTATTACTTTAAAACAATCTACAATCAGCTATTAAACATTAGTTCAAAATTCAGATTAAACTTTACAAATTCCAATTGGATCGAAATATAGACATGCAGATATCATTTCAACATAAAGCCGAGGTTTTGTCATGGCATACATCCATAATACAATCATGTGAAATCTACATTATAATCTCAAACCTTAAACTGATTTGACTATTTCATAAAGTATTTACATGCAATAGACCAAACGCTGTAATCCTAAAACTGAGCAGCTCTTTTGAAAACTAGGTAGCAGCTTGGGTACTCTACACAGACTCTACCTGAGAAACTGACCAAGGAATTTTTTTTCTAAGCAAAAAAAAGATATTTTTAATAATTTTGATTTATAGGAAATACTTGAAAATGTCCTTTAAAATTGTATTGATTTTTTAAACCTGATGCAGAAAATCTCTGTCACACATCTAATTTTGGTACAAGGATCAACAGATATGTCCAGATAACTGGCTTCACACTGTCCTTTCCCTTCTCAGCTACTTCTGTCAAGATTTATATCCTGCCATGTCCATAGCAAGCATGTATTTCTTTAGCACCCCTGCAGGATTCAGTTCTCAGTCTGGTCCATAAACACCAAGTAAGCCAAGCAACACGTTCCATGGGCAACAGCTGAGCAGAGCATGCTGCCTTCAGGTGGGGAGCATCCACATTGTTCTCTAATCTGGATACCTCAAACTCCCAGGGAATGCTTGGAGTGTTGTGTAACCAAAGGCTAAAGCTAATTAAAGAAATAAAAACCAGTCATTAAACATCAGCCATCAACTCAGATAATACTCATATGGTATGTATAATACCCATATTTGGTCCCTCTGTGTTTGGAACGCAAGTCGGACTCCACGATTTGAGTAAAAGCCAGGAAGAAATTTTAAAACAAAAATATGTTGATATTGCTTAGACTCTTCAAAGCTTTTTTGAGAGATTTTAACATATATTTTTTCTCCTACAAAGGGAACATCACTCAGTCACACAACAAGTGGGTTCAGCTGTTATGGCTATATATGCAGTAAACAAAAACATGCAAAGAAATTTATTCTTGATGAAAAAACTAATAAAATCTAGGAGACATTCACAGATGCAGGAAGATTCCTCTGTCCTCCTTGAGCTCATTAAGAAAGTGAGTAAGGAAATTACCTCTTCTGCCTATGTATCCATATCAGCTTTATCTAGAAACAGCATGGTTTCATTAGTATCTGTCACAACATTAGCATTATATTAGAAATGGCTTGAAGCCAATATCCCAGGTACAACAGTCCCAAACCCTGGGAAAGGCCAGATATAGACAGTGCAACACAGAGTGCCTTTAAATCTTATGAATGATGGTTTACTGCTGGAAAATTTTACTTTCCTTTCTTGGTCTCATCTATCTAGGACTTTTTCATATAACCCATGGCTAACAATGCTAACAGTGTATTTTTCTAGGCTAAATTACTGAAGACATAATGATATTCAGAAAGGAAAAAAAAAGGATCACTGAATTATATTATTGCTCAATATAAATATTTGCCCAGAAGTGTTTCTCTAATCAATATTTAAAGTGAGTCAAGGAAGTTTAATAGCTAAATCTTGCTCTCATTACATGTCATCATCCTTTATCGGATATCTTCTGAAGCTATAGACCCCTCAGAGGTTGGTAGAAAGCAAACAATTAATTTCACAAAATTTTCATAAGAAAAAACTTCTCACTTGAAAAAGTACAACAAAACTGGATTAACATTTTTATGCAGTCAGGATGGCAGTAACATAATGCAATAATTTCTTTAATAATGAAATATGCTTTGATCCTATTATACGTTTCAGAAATAATTGTATTCTGTCAAAGCACAAAAGAAAATGAAAATACAAATGGTTCACAAACAAAAATCATTGTAAATCATGAGCAATATATGGATATCTGTTTAGGACGAAGACTGTACATAGGGAATGTGTGTATATACATGTGCACATGTGCTCATGCACATATTGTTGTGGTGCCTACCAGAAATGACTCCTGATCTGGTGTCTGCTATTTCTGCCCATATGCCATTGTGACAGCCCTGTGCTCAAATTCAAGTTAAATCTGTATTTGCACTACAATTTTCAGTGTACCAATGAATAAAACATATTGCTGTTTTCTTTCAGTTACGAAGATATCTCCTATTTTGTATAAAGTGTTACCAAACCCTCCCATATGAACATAATATCGAACCTTTTTGCAGTATGAGTCATTGACAAGAACGAGCATGGAAGAGCTAGAAGACACACATGTAAAGTACTAAATAATTTACTTATGGCGTACTTCTCTCTTACAATGCCAGCTCTGAATTGGGAAACCAAAGCACTAGGAGCTACCCTAGAGACTGACCCAAACAAAAGCCTCTGCCCCAAACTGTTTGGTATGAAAGCATAAGACCAACAGAAACTCTTAGCACTGAAGGACAGATACAAAAGCCAAGGAAGTGATGCTATCAATGGAATAGTCAGGAGTCTCTAAATACCAGCCTGGTTTATTAATTACAAATCATCCTGTGAACGTGCTATTTTTAGGCTCAAATGCTGAAAGTTGCCTAGGGGAATGAATGCCTAATTTCTGTAAAAGCTCTGTAGCTAAATCAAGTTTTCTAGATAATTTTGGATACAGCAGTTGAATTTCTAGGTAAAAACAGAAATATTTTTGAACCCACATAGATGCACAGACTGTGACTCACTTCACTCATTAGTAGATGAAATTATTATACTTTTTTTTGATATTCAATGCAAAAAAAATTATCTGCATTACCTCCCCAAAGCTTAAATAGGTCTTTTAAAAAATGTTTAACACTTGAAAGTTCTAGTTAATGCAATATTTTCCATGTAAAGCTTTATCTGCTGTGGCGAATTATCAAAGATGGCACAGACCTCTCAGATCAGCAAAAATCAAATGAGCATTCCTAGTCTCAGGGGCCTTTCGTTGTGAAAGTGGGAAAAATACATTGGCACACAGGTACAGTTCCTCCACTGCTTTCTCTGCTATTGTACTTGTGCCTTGGATGACTACTGGTAGTGACAAGCCTAGCACAAAGATGAGACAATTAAGACTCAAAAAACCAAAATAATTTGAAAAAAATTACCTGAACCAAAACTATATGCAACAAAAGCCACTACATATCATCAATAAAGAGAATTTTGTTCAGATGCTCTGTTCTTAGCATTGATTAATTATGGCAAGTGTGCTTTAGGAAAACATTTTAAGAAAACCTTTCAAGAATCTTGAAGTAAATTATCTTATGGAAGTAAGATGATGTAGTAGTGATACTACTAAATTGGAAACTTGGAAGAACTGCTGCTGACTACTACTCATTTTCACTTTGTTAAAAAAAATGTCACCTTATGTTTCTTAGCAAATGTAGTAGGTTTTACCTATGCCTTAGCAAAACAACGCACAAATTCATTCTTACCTATGACATGCTTTTAGATGCTCCCATAAAATGTGCTTTGCTTTGCTGGATTCAGTACATTACTAGATGGCAGTGACCAATATTTTTTTATGGCTATCTATCTGCTATATGGTCAACATTGATTTCAGTATTTAAGTTCTCATTGCCTAAATTCTTCTCTGGCAATGAGAAGAATTGCTTTCTCTATATTTCTATATTTCTTCTGTACAATACCATACTCATGTGCATAATTACATTGGAGGTTGGAAGAGACAAAAGACTACGAGAATACATGATGCAAAGATACAGATACAATGGCATCACTCTGCCAGATCCTTAGCTTTGTTAAAGTGGATCCCTGTTCTGCTTCGGACTCAAAATAAACGTGAAAAAAAAACAATACTGAACTTAACTGAACAGAAATCATGAAGCATTCTCAACCTCTTCAAGCTAATAGCACCTAAAATTATTTAAATTTGCACATCACGAATATTAGTCATGTTCAGCTGTTATCCAGCTTGGGTTTTGTTGATGTTTTCCAGTCAGACCACAGATGTCAAACACCAAAATAAGTTCAGCTGTTTGACATTAGGATGCAAGGCACAGGGAATAAGAGATGACACAAACCCACTACTTTCATAATACAGGGAGGGATTAAGTGCTGTGTAGTAATATAAATGTACTAATAATGCCAAGAACAAAGGAAGGATAAGAAAGGTAAACTTGGATTTTTAGCTATTGTTCAACTTGGATAAACTTCCAGAATCTAACTCAGTGCAGAGTGACCCCAATAGAGAAAGAAGTATGTGGGACAAGCCACAGAGAAACTACAAGTAGCAAGGGGGCAAAAAGGTGTCCCCGTAGCCTCAAACTATTAATTAGCAACTAGCAAAGCTGTACCACAGATTCACTGCTACAGCATTCCTCCTCCAGAGGTTGCTGCTAGTCTGCCTCATTATCATCTGGATGGAAAACAACACTCTTTCCTGGGAGTTCTCTGCAACAGTCTTATTGATTAAGTTCCCACAGTGTTAAATCATTCTGTAGCTTTCACTCCATTCTGCCTACCTTCCCACCTCTGAATAATAAAAGCTTTGGTGGATTTATGGGGGTGGTGCAGTAGATGAGGAGCATTTGATAAACACCATAGCATAATACAGTTTCTATTTATGTAATGCCCTTAGATTCACAACATTTCACGTGCCAAGATAGTATTTAAAAAGGCAAAATTAATCTGACTTTATTCTTGCTTGTATACTGCTTCTGTTACCCTTAGGAATCTCGTCCAAACACATCCAAATGTGTCCTCTCCTGGCTGTAGTGAATTTGAAATGACAAGGTAAAAAACCTAGTAAGGCAATGATGGCTCCCTTTTCATCATCCTTCAAGTTGGAGTTACCCAAGAACTTCAAAATATATTTTGTGTTATTTTTTCACAGGCATACATCTCGCATATGCAAATCTATGTAACATAATTAAAAAAAAAAATAAAGCAAGAATGAAAATTTAAATTCTACTGAATTATCTCTCATCGTGAAAGAACCTATCCAGAATCATGGATCTGTACATCACTGGAACAACAATAAAGGCTTAGGCTTAAGATTACTATAAGCTTTGCTGTGTTATTTTGGCATGGGGGGTAACTGGGGATTTTTTTGAATGGGTCATGTGTTAAGGAGACATTAAGGGTTAAGTTTCTTTAGAGGATCCAGGCAAGGGAAGATGCAACTTATCCAAATGGACCCTGAGCTATCCTGAGGGGAAGTGGGCTGACAAAGAAGCCTCAGGAGATGTTCTGAAAGTGTAAAACTAATGATTATTATTCAGAAAAAAGGTTGAAAGTGACTGAAACCACCACTTAAGAAAAGATCAAGATAAATGTATGTTAGAAAGGAGGAAAGAGGAAAATGAGGGTGGACCAGCTTTTTGTCAACATGACCAAGTGATAAATTTCAGTTGATAGTGATTTTCAGTTGAAAATGCAGTATTTCTCATTCAGTAAAAGAACACCCCCCACACACACACACAAAAAAATAATGTCTATTACAATGTCCAATCATTATAGCACTTTAAAAATCCTACAAAGGGAATTCTTCTTATGCATAGAAATGTTTTCTTCACTACAACAACAACAAGATCTTATTACTGTCTCAAACTCAAAATGCACCATTTTGAATTGAAATCTGCATTTATGAAATGCAGATTTCACAAATCTGTGTATAGGGAGGGACCAGCATTCGAGGTTTTTACTATTTGTTTCATCTTGCTGAACGTTAATGGAACAACCTCACCGATCAGCTTCGATTCTGCATATCGTATGATTTCTAGTACCTTACTGCCAGTAGCAAGTAGATTGACTCCCTCCAGACAAACAGCACGGCATCCTTTCTCTTTCCTAGAATCATTTTGAAACAAGCTAGATGTTGTCACAAATGCCCCTCTCAGGCATGTTCAGCTGAGGGAGGCCGGTGCCTGCTGTTCGCCCAGTGGCCGCTGCCCTGTAGCGCCAGGTGTGCCGTCAGGAGCAGCCAGCAGGAGCTGAGCCTCCAGCCAGGACAGTCTTCTTCCTCCCCTGCAACCAAAGGGATATTTTTGCTTTCTGCATTTCTTTCTGCCTGGATATACCATTCGTTCATTATCGAGAGGACACATATTCCCAGAAAAAGAGGAAGAAAAATTGCTGATACTCTAAGTTGCCAGCTGCTTACACTTTGATTCAACAGGTGAAGGGCAGCGCTGCAGGAAAGAAATTAAACAACTACAGTGAAATAAGTTCAATATGAAAAATGGAAATCTCAGATCACCAATATGCCCTAAACACAGTAAAACTTGTGGCTGGAGCATGGGTGTATTTTCTAATATCCCATCTTACTCCCACATTACAAAGAATTACACCTTGCTACCTAATGATATCAACAGTTTTACCGATTCATTATTTTAATTTTACCCCTGCCCCCGAAATACTTGTATTGTGCTCACTTCATTAGTTGTCAAATTTGAACCAGGATATACAGAGTTACATCTTGTTTGCCTCTTGGTATCGTTTGTGAGGAGTGCATTTTCTTACCCACGCTTACAGAAAGTACTAACTTACTCCACAAAAGTTCCCACTGATTTAAATCCAGAACTTTTGCATTAGCTTATGTGTTTAGCTTTAAAAGGAAAACAAAACAAAACAAAACAAAACTATGCTTTGTACTTCGTAGTACTAAATATATATAGGCCTTCCTCTGGCATTTACAAACATGAGTTGAAATTTATCCACTGGAAATATTCCAAATATTTTAAATCACTTCTTAGCTACCAAAGCATATTCACATTCTGTCCTTTGCAGATCCTTCTTTATGTTGTGAAGCAATATTACTGGGAAGAAACTTCTCAAAGCTTCAGCTGTAACAGTGCTGAATATTTTCTTGATGAGTATGTCTTTTTCCACTTCAGGAAGTGCTCTCAAAGAGGCAAGGTCTCTGGATCAGAAACTATGATTCAATACGGATTTGTTCTGGGAATTATAATAAGGTTCAGCAGAAAGTTTATTGCCCAAGATGGAGGTTTCAGCTGAACATAATTACAACTTTTAGTAAAAGATAGAATTTACCAGGGGACCATCCAATAATTAAGACGTGAAAAAAGGCCATAAGGAAAAGATCCAGTTCCCAGAATTCTATTCTAAGAATAAACATGAAACTGGAATGTTTCTACTACTCCTCAGAACTGAAAATAATATTTAACGTATTTGACTATTACATTTTTTTACATAGCATTCTCCTAGTTCAAAAATAAATAAAACAGGAAATGAAAAACCCCATTTTCAAACAGGAAGCAGAGGCTGATATTCATTCCATGTAATTTTATCCATCTAAAAGTTAAATATTTAGCATAAGTTTCCAAGACCTATTGAGCAGGCAGTGGAGAGAAACATGCTGGTGTTTGAAGAGCCCATTCTACAGCTTGTACATTGTCTGTGGAATATGACTATGATCTGATACCAATGAGCTGTTTTCTCCTTCCCTTTCTCTTCTTCTGGAGGAGTTACATGTGCAAAGACATTTTTGGTCTTGGGTTTGGGGTTTTTTTGTTATTTGTTTGCTTTATTTTACTTTTGATCTGCTTTTCCACTGGAGTCAGCGAGATGGATTGCTCTCTGCAGATGCCCCTCTTTCTCTCCATTTCCTGCCTGCATGGCTTAGGTAAAATGCTAAAATTTGTGTAAGCCACTTTTAGTTACTTTGAGTAACTAAATTGTAGTAAATCTGACTCACTTACAGGTTCCAAAATGCAGCAGGTTCTTTATCCATATTTCAAATCATTAAACGAACAATATGTGATGCCGGTTTTAGTAGATGCCAAAAAGAATAGTTGTTGGCCAAATAATAACGTGTTGGTCATGTTATTTTTAACAATGATCATTTTTAGGATGCGGAGTAATCAGAACACAGAGAGGTCGGTAGGAGGATAATCAGTGAGTTGAGTGCAACTGCTGCAAAGGACCATCAAGCTGAATGGTCACAGTCAGCAAAACGTGCAGTTATAAATACAGTTATTTATACAGTCTAATGTAAGGAATAGGTAACTGGGAGCAAAACCCCCAAAGTTTTCTTTGAAAAGCAGTATCACGAGGAATTATAAATACCTATCTCAGTATAATTTCTTCATGCAAAGTTGTGGCACCAACAGTTAACTTAATTCTCATACACCACAAAAAGAGAAGCAAGGAAGAGTTTTCCTCTATGTAAAATTCTGGTCAGACCACTCTTATAACACGTATTCACACTATAAAGAATGTGTGAAGAGAAAACTTAGAAGAGAGCTACAGAAGTGATGCAAGGTTACTAAAAAAAAGCCAAAAACATGGGACTGAAGGTGCTCCAACGAGCTTATCAAAGCAAAGGTCAAAAGTGTGGGTATTTACAAATGGAAAAAATCAGAGAAACAGCTTAAAATATACTTCATAAAAACTTTGAAGGACGCTTTTTCACACACAGGGAGTGGAAATGAATTCTTCAAGTGTAAGCAGCAGGCCAGAGATGAGAAGTTAAGGAAAAGGGAAATTATCAGTGGTATGATGCACGTGCCCCAATGTGGGAATCTAAAACTGCAACCTAGTTTAGGTTCTATTTAAAATTAACAGAAAGAATCAAGCACCTTCAGAGGACAATTAATCTCATCCTAAATAAAAGCCTGAAATGACATGGAATGCATCTGGTCATACCTGTTGCTCTCCTCTCACTAGAAAAGGAGTAAAAATGACTGCCTCAAACTGAGTTATCTACTTTATATCCAAAGTTAGGTGGGATGTAGCCCAGCCTGTATTACTTTTTAGAGCCAGACTGTCTTCAGGAGTTTCAGTGTTATCACCAGAAAACTGATAATCTCCATTTTTCTTTCTCCTGGGGAGGAAACCTTATCCCCTTGCCTGAGTATGAGAGTGTAGAGAAAAAGAAAGAGGGAATCTTTCAGTAGCTTAGGGCAGTAGTGCATAATCACTAGATTTTTCATTTCAGCTTTCAACTTGAAATTACAAATCTAACTTCCATTTCTGACTGCTATGACTGTACTGAGATTAGCATTTACCATATCACTTTCTACAGCTGGTATCAGTGAAAATATTTATGCACACAGTGAGAGGAGAAAAGTATCTGCCAAAACCTGTGGGTGCCACTAAAAACAACATTTCTTTCAAATCTGTGCCTTTGTACAGTGCACAGCACAATGGTACTCTGCTTACAGTTGGAAATACCAGGCACTTCCATAATGAAAAAGAAAAAAAAGAATAAAAATAATTATTGCCCTGTAGTAGTAATTATATCTAGAACAAATTAGGTACTATAAGTACAACAGAGCATCAGTTATGCCACCTCAGCGAGGTGAGAGATGTTGACTTTCTAATGAAGCTCCCCTGTACCAGGTGCAGCTCTAAAGTCTAGTCTTAACTTCAAGCTCTCTTCACATTTTCAATACACAGATACAGTACACATGAAAATAAAACCAAGTAAAATACGAACATACAGAGCTCCCTTAGGCTTAGCCTATGGACAGCAAACCAGTTTAAAGATTCAAACACAACAATGACAGCAATCTTTCTTAGATACTTGATTCACTCGGAGATGATGGGGTGCTACCAGAGCCAGGCAGCTAAAAACCAGATGGATCGTGAAGTCTGTGCCAGGTCTTCTCAATATAATTTGCTGAACGAACTGTTCCTTCTTACCAACACTTGGCAGAGAATACTTTGGGGTTTTTTAATTGCCATTGCTACAAACCATAGAAAGGTTTGTGTGATGATGATGGAATGCTGACCTCACTGAAGAGAGACCAGTTTTACCTTAGTTAATGAATAATAGTTGCCATTTTCTGTAATTGTTCCCCCCCTTTACTGTCACAAATGGTCTTATGATAATAATCATAGTATATAATCTGACACAAGTGCTCTTAAAGAAATTTCTAGTAAAGGACTGCAGCCTCTGTGGGAGGTAACTGTCGGAATTATCTTAAACCACTACCTGTCTTCCACTACAATAGAAAAGGCCTTTAATCGAAATAATCCTTTTTCAAACGAGCAACTTTTTTTTTCCCTCTGCAATTCACTCATCTTAAAAAGAGCACTATAGCTTTTGTGCATAACTTAATTCATTCTTCAAGACAAGTACAAAATTTGTCACTGACATTTAGCGCCAGCCGTAGGCAATGGATAAAATGAACTAGTTAGCAATTTAACCTGTAAAAAAAACAGAGTGGGATGAACAATTTTCTGCCATCAAAGCAAATGGCTAACATTTAGCAAGATTTTATTTTTATTTTTCAGCCCATCCCATCCTCAAGAAGAAAGAAGTCAGGCTAACATTTTTTCTGGGTCCTAAATCTTCCTCTCAGCCTATTTCTTTAATGGTTTAAAGTAAATGACTATCCAGAGGATAATTAGGCACTGTGCTGTCGCATCGTGTCAGGTCACAGCTGGATTTAGTCAGCATTAACCTTTGGGGAGAATTGGAATATCAGTATCATTTAAAATTAAAGACGTGTAAGCAGGCATTTCTGGAGATGTTAGAAAAGTAATTGTCTGTAAATTGTTTGACCTTGAGATTTAATTGCATGCACAACATACATTCTAGCAAGAACCCTGGACTGTGTTCATTCTCTTTCACCTCCGTACCTCTCACTTTGCAGAAACCATTAAGCTACCTGTGGATTTTTCTGTAAAATATTAAAGACTGTTTTATACTGAGAACAAAAGCTTTTAAGCAAGACCTCTTGCAAGCCGAACAGTTAAATAGCTGTAGTATAGACCTCACCTATTTGAATTTAGAAATGTTTATGTATACACAGAAAACACTTGCGTTAAAGAGCTATGCTTAATTTTTATTCCTTTTTTTTTTTTTTTTACTAACAAGTTTGCATATTATGCCTTATTCCCTTTTTCCCTAATGAGACAGCTTATGCTTTCAAAGTCCCTCAAGCTAGGCAAATCTCTCCACTGCTTCCACTGTTAATAATGAAACTTCATAATTATACAAATCCAAGGTGGCCAATCAGCTTCTCAGGCTGAGCCTTCGGGTACCCCATGCATTATTTATGTGGCACTTGGGCCTGTGAACTCACTTGCTTATATTAGAAGCCTAATTAATATTTAATCACACGTAGAGAGGGCACACAAAGCTGTGCTAGTCCCCAAAAGAAGTGCAAGTAGAAGTGTACACAGGTGCTTGTTTGCTTGTGCATGTGTGTATGTGTGTGCATGCTATAATATACACACTCAAATGCACTGATTAGAAATGCTCCTCTCAGATTGGGAATGAGGCAAGCCTTTAAAGATGCTAACATAGGCCGATAAACACATACATCGTTTTGATCCTGACTGCAAAATGGCTTTCTCAGGTGATGCTGAAACCAGTTGAGACTCTCCATGAAGATTTCAGCATATGAAAACCAATGCCAAAGAGAACTGTTTAGGTTTCTTAGTGCAGGAATTACTGTCTACATGCCTACAGATATCCTTTCCATATTCCTGGGGCTAAACTCTCCATTCAGACTGGCCCTAAGTCATCAGCCGCAAAGCAGTTCTTGTTTTTGTGACAGTCCATGAGAAAAAGTAATAATATCTCCAAGTACCCTGCCTTTTTGGGTACGTGTCATAACCGTCTCTTCCCTGGCATGGGAATGTTGGATAATCCCAGCTGCTAGCTTGTATGAAGAAGAAAGTTCTTGAAACAACCATATCTAAGATGATGATGAATTAAGTTGTAGAAGATACCATTTGTTCCTGGACTTTTTTCTAGAAAATATTCATGTCAGTTGATGCTGAATTATTTTCATCCACACCTATCATTGTGCCTCTACCTGTAAAATCCTCAGCCGTCTGTTGCTTCCTTTTTGTCTACACAGACTCTGACAGACCACGCTACAGTATGAAACCTTTTTGATGGGAAAGAAGAGATTAATATCTAGAAAACTCTCTGAGTACACAAGTCAAAGCAGTGAGAAAATGATCTGTCTTATTATTGTAAATTCCACTGAGCACAATGTAGTTTAATATTAAGCAAAATGTTTCATCACACCAATACTACTATTATTTCAACCAACATTTCCAAAGAAGCCATTAATTTTTCTGAGTTATTATCCTCTCAGACTATTGCAATCTCTCCCCACCATTGTGCTATTGCTTTTAAGGCAGACAATTAAGGACTTCATCTGAACTTCCTCTTTAAAACATTGTTTTCATTTGTATTTTCACTAGCATTAGCATTAACTAGCTACCATAAACAGAAGCAAATAGGACTTATGGATGTTATTCCAGAATCTACTATTAAAACATTAATGTGGCCTTGAAATGATTGATCTTACCAATATATAAAATGGCTGTGATAACCAGAGCTGGAAAAAACAGGAAACTTTGTTTTCATGGTCAGAAGAGAATTAGAAAGAAAAAGAGTAATTACCCTGGGTAAGGACACCGATGAGGCCATACCTGGAGTATTGTGTCCACAATTCTGGGCTCCCCCATACAAGAGAGATGTGGAGCTACAGAGGAAAGTCCAGTGAAGGGCCACTAAGGTGATGAATCATTGAATCATAGAATCACAGAATGGTAGGGGTTGGAAGGGAGCTCTGGAGATCATCTAGTCCAACCCCCTGCCAGAGCAGGGCCACCTTAGAGCAGGTTGCACAGGAACGCGTCCAGGCGGGTTTTGAATGTCTCCAGAGACGGAGACTCCACCACCTCCCTGTTCCAGTGCTCTGTCACCCTCAAGGGAAAGAAGTTCCTCCTCATGTTTAGGTGGAACTTCCTGTGCTAAGGGAAGTGACTGGAGTGAAGGGGCTGGAGTGTCTCGCCTATGAGGAAAGGCTGAGAGAGTAGAGAAGTCTCGGGGGATCTTATCAATGTATAGAAATACCTGAAGGGAGGGTGCAAAGAGGATGGAGCCAGGCTCTTTTCAGCGGTGCCCAGTGACAGGAGCAGAGGCAATGGGAACAAACTGAAACACAGGATGGTCCCTCTGAACATCCTGAACATCAGGAAATACTTTTTTCACTGTGAGGGTGACCAAGCCCTGGAACAGGTTGCCCGGAGGCGTTCTGGAGTCTCCATCCTTAGAGATGTTCAAAAGCTGTCTGAACATGGTCCTGGGCAACTGGCTCTAGGTGGCCCTGCTTAAGCTGGGAGGTTGGACCAGGCGACCTCCAAGGGTCCCTTCCAACGTCAACCATGCTGTGAGTCTGTGACAATTTTTAAAAAATTGTCCAAGACAAAACCTAAACTTTCTGCCCAATATTTGGTACTTTCCTTTTTTAAAATATTTTATTTTATAAGTTTTAATTTTAAAATGAAAAAGCAGTAAGTTTACACATTAAAAGAAATATTAATGTTTGTTTTGCTGGGATATTTAATTTTGATGACAACACGGTGTACAGTTCCTACTCTTCTTCCAACTTATTTTTGGTTGAAACTATTCTCTGAACATAAATCAAAGATGGAAATATTTTTAGTTACTTGAAAAATCCAAGTGAGTAAAATTTGTTGAAATCATGTCTCACAGCTCTGGTGATATTGATCCAGGTTCAGAAACTCTATGAAACTTTAAATTGGTAAGAAATCTTTATAGTTTTGAATGAAGTGTGCTACACAAATAAAAAGTGTTATAATTGTTCAACAATTAAGTACTATAAAAAAATGCAATGGTTATTCAAGTTAAGCAATCCTTCCTTCTAGTCTCACTTTTCTCTTAAAATCCAGATTCCAGAGCTTAAATTTGTCATTACATCAACTTACAAAGTAAAACTGCCTATCTGTGCAGCCTCAAAACTAAGTTGGATCTCAGTGGTGCAAAATACCTCCTGTAAAACAACTTCAAAGAAGCAGGAAACTGTATGACTTCATATGTTTGATATCAAAGTTCTTAAAATCAAACTGCTCCTAAGAGCACTTCCACTTGCTACAGAGAACTTTCCACAGTAAGTTGATAGGTATAAACGAGTTGTCCCACCAAGCACTCTGTACCATTCCATGTATGTAAAATATGCACACACGATATAGTGACACCAGTTTGCTAAACACCTCTGGCAATCACTGAAAAAATAGAAATGCATATATTAGCGCAGTAATATGTTTTAAATTAAACCAAATTCCAATTTATCCTGATTTTTTTCCTCCTTTCAGGGACAAAAATAGTGAGGGATTAAACGTATGCCAGGAACCTTGTACCAAGCATCTGGTAAATTTATGGGGTTTTGCATCCATTTTCCAGTGCTACAGTCCCAGAGGTGCAAGAAATGAGAAGAAACATTTGTTGTAGTTCCAGGGAGAGTTTGCAATTTCATAACTCTTCTTTAAGATACTTTCATTTAAAAAAATAGAAGACTTGTAACCATGTTTACACTATTTCCTTACAATGACAGGCATCCATAATTTGAAATGAATATGCTTAATAGGGAACATTCCTTCATTAGCAAGACCTAGATGAATCACGATGATTTTCATTTTTTGTTCACCTTTCTTTTATACTGTAGTTACTATTTTAACACCAGACTAGTTAAGTGTAAGGACAGAGTGGTCAATAATACCAGCAGCTGCAGAGGCAAAATGAATTTTTTTATTTTTTTTTCAAATGTCATCGAAAAGTGGGTTTCTTGCAATATTGTGCAAAAATATTTTCCAATATTTTTCCACATTATGGTTATTTGATAAATGTACCATTAGTCCACTAAATTCAAAGCTTAAAATGGATGTACTTGTCTACTCAACAGGACAATATCGAGAAAAAAAAAATATTTTACAAAAATTGTCTGACATTACTAGCTTCCATATTCCATTCCAGTTTCAATGTAGGATTGTTCTATTAACTGTATTCTCTAATAGTCTGGTCAGCCTGCCATTAAATTATTCAAATAAAGATGAGGGACCTGATTCTCAGCTGGCATATATGGGTATAGTTTCATTGATTTAAATAGGGCCATACCAATTTACATCTTCCATGAATCATGCCCATCATTTCAATCAGAACGATTAAATGATTAGTTTCCTAGTATATTAGCATAAATGGCTAATAACTAATGAGTGCTCATAATTCTCTGCTTTTTTGTAAAGCCCTTTTCAAGCATAGGGGCATTCACCTGGTAGAAGGGTGAATACATAAGCTGTTGTCACATATGCATCTGAATAGTGTCATACAGCACAGCCAAAACCATGGAAAAGATGTAAGGTCCTTCTGAATCTACACCTCGCAATGCTCAAGAAATGCAAGAGAGTTTATAGCTGAGATTAAAAGAGCAGATGCTGCTATTTTACAGTGGTACAACATAATAATACTGCAATCTTCAATAAATGGCCTAAGAAGGTATCAATTTTACGCTATAGAAAGACAATGGTGTTCTTCTTTGGAAGAAAACATGACTCTAGAAGCAGAATATTTGAGAAAAATACCAGTTTTTAACAAAAATAGGATGAATTAGCAACTGCCGCACTAAAGAAAACATCAGTTATCACATATGTAAACAAAACAGTGAAAGCTTTAACTGTAGTATGGCTTGTTAAGAATCTTGACAGTATTTTCAAATCATCAAGTATCCACCAGCTGCCTTAACAAACTTAGCACCACCTAAGGTGTGCTTTTTCCCCCCAGATTTAGCAAAATGCAGCCATCACTACTTGTAGACTTCAGTGCAAAGCAGGGACTTTTCCTCTCTTTGCCACAAGGGGAACACTTTTTGGACACTTCCGTAGCTTCACAGGATGGCAGAGAGGAGAAAGAAAAGTAACAAACATAAGTGCCACCATTTCCGAAACCCCTCCCTTCTAAAAAAACCCCGGATTTCTTTGTCCAGGGCAAAGGAATTAACTCCACCAACAATCAAAACCCATAACATACACCCGTTTTTTTCCCCATTTAAAAGGCTTGTCGTATCACTTTGTCTTCCATAACAACCACATAACACCTAGTGAGAAAAATCAATTTTACAATAGTAATTTAAACATAAGGTATTTTTTCCAGATAAATAAAAGCGGTAGAATAGAAAAAAAATTAAATCACACAGGGACAAGTACTCATCCTAGGACTCACTCTTCAGCAAATACACTAAAGACGTGCTGTAAAACTTGAGAGGGAAATCATTGATTCAAAACACTTGCCCATAGCGTGAAGTGATGTACGTTACCAGACATTCTTGGATAGGATCTATTAAGACTCTGTCCAGCTCAGCAAGAGACATTTCCATAGTTTCCTTAGATTTTGTGTACTTCAACTTTTAAAGGCACAATAATATTGAAGGGATTTATCATAAAACAAGAGTAATAAACACACTCAGAAACATCAAGTTGTATCTGCTTCGCTTACATCTTGAAAAATATACAGAGAAGATACAAAAAGAAAATACAGACTTTGGGAAACAGAAATGATCGTGAACTCACTAAAAATTTCTCTGGACTGAAAAAGAAATTAAAAAGGGGGAGAATGAAAGAGAGAATGAAAGAGAAAGAGAAAGAAAAAAGAGTGAGAAATTAAAAATAAGAGAAAAGAGAAAGAGATAGAGAATATGAAACTAACCTCACTCACAGTCAAAATGTCATTCAGCAATCTTGTTTTCATTCCTAGAAAGCACCTGTATTAAACCCATTTTTATTAAAAGTNAATTGCTGGTGAGCTTGATTTCCACCAGTATCCAGCTTTCCTAGTTTCACCCTGAGATTCAATTGACCATTATGAAAAACTTTTACTAATCCAAATAAAAGAGCAATTAAAAACCCACACATAGAAAAACTTGATGCGCTTCTTTTGTCTGATTTTTCTAAAACCACTGAAACTTGGTGCTCACTTTAAAGTCTCAGCTAAGAGAGCTGTCAATTAAAATGGTTTGTGCGAGAGCCTTGCTTCTTTAAAGGAATGGAGCACAAACTGATTTCAGGCGTAGCTTCCCCAGCGTTTCTTCATGGCTTTGCATCTGCTACACAGGAGCAAAATGTACAACAGGATACAAGAAATCCCACTTTGGAAGGTTGGAATACTGAGATCAAATATGGAATTATTCACTCTGTTTTCCTGTGAGCGTCTCACACAGTTTAAGTACTAGTGATAGTTGCTACTTCAATAGATTTACATAGAAACATTTCTTCTTCTACGCTCCCTTGAAAGTCAATGGGAGGTTTTCTGTTGACTTCACTGAGGAAACGAGGAGGCATTATACAGCCAAAAAAAGACATTGTTCTTGATGACCCACAGTTGGTGTGCATGCACTCCCTTCTCAGGTTTTACTCTTTTACCGGCTCCTTCCCTCTGAGACTAGAGAAATGCAATAAAGTCTGTGTCTTCTCTACAACCTCTGTCTTAAATAGTGGGGAAGGAAACGAGGGAATGAAACTGAAGTGTCTGGCACTATATCCTACAGTGATACAGTGATAAAAATAAAGGAATTCAGCTGACTCAAACTACAACTGTGTGAAAGAATCCGAACACGTTTGATTCTAACGTATACCTCTGATGTATAACTTCATTTAATATCTGCTGTCTTCTCTAATCTTTACTGAGCGCAAAGCTACCACCTAGAAATGCAAAACTGAGAACCAAAGTAAGCATTTTTTCTACAAAATATTTTGATTAGGTTAGAACTGGTGAGACTCTCCTACAATCTGGGGGTATCTTCACAGTATTTAGCGAGTGTTTTAATTACAGAAACTTTAAGTCAGTGGTTTTAACAGTAAGAGAAATCATAACAGTTTTAAAGTTTTAAAAGAACTCTTCACCTACATTGTTTCTATTCTAAGTTAGCTGGTACAGAATGTGAAATGAAATAGTATTGCAATCCATGTCAAGAGTTTAACATTTTGAATTTTATGCACTGAATGTCATTCAAGAGTCACACTTTGAAGAGGTGCATTCAGTGTGATACCTAATCGGTCCCCTTCCTCATGGTTACAATTTTCCTACCTTGTTGCCAAGCTTCTGCATATTAATAAGTAACAACATCTAATGAGAGGAAGCACTCCAAAGTAGCACACTTAACTCACTGTCTTCATTCACTGTATCATAGTAAAAATATACACTTATGCCAAAGGGGAATTATGCCTTTAAACTGCAACTCTAAATTGCAACTAACATGCTGAAGCAAGGATGTCACAGTTCCGCATAATTACCATTTCTACAGGAGCCTGTGTCCTGTGGTGACAGTAGCACATTTGAAAGACAGCATTTTCAGACTTTGATGTCACTTTTCTCATACAAAACTGTTTTCTCACTAAGAGCCCCATTCAGTAGCCCAGCCTTACCCAGTAAAGCACTTAAGCATATGCCTAGATCCCGTTTATTTCAAAGGAACTTAGGCACATGATTATGATTTTTTTTCTGAAAAAGGATTCAACTTAAGTATATGTTCCAAATGCTTCATCATATGGGAACCGAAAATAGGAGCATAACTCCTAACTGCAATATTACTAATAATCCTGACTACCCAGGATTTTTAGTGACAACAAGTTTTACCGCGTTTCACAGGTTTATTTTTCCAAATAATGTTCTAGTATCATCTTGTCTTATCACATAGCACATGCTGTAAGCTTATTACAAGCCAACAAAAAGTTTGAAAAAATATTAAGCTTAATCATATTTGAATCTTTAATACTTTACCAGTGCTTCTCATGGCTTAAGGACTGTAAGCTTTAAATACCACAGAAGCTTTTTTTTTCATATGTGAAATGAGAATGCTAAGAAAGGTATCTGCTGCTTATACAACAGGTCGCAAACCAGAAATTCACAGAGAAGCCAGTGGAAAAGCCCTTCCTATGTCTCTCACATTTCTCTTTCCATCTTTTACTTTTTCTTATTTATAATCGTTGTAATAAAAGTGGTCTTTTCCTGGATAAATATTACAGAACAAAGAAAACAGTGTGAGTGGCTCTGTTATGCTACAATTTTTTTTCCAGCTACCAAGCTATAAATAGTGTCCAGATTGTACAGCAATAGAAACTGACATCTTGTACAAAATACCTCAAAACCTAAGGAAACCCCTTTTAGCAGCCCCATCATTGAAGTCACCCTTCATATAAATACTGTGTAATACCTCAGTGGTGGTGTTTGGTTTCTTTTAACATCCTCATTATAACAGTCTGTGGTGGTTTTAGTATTTACACGCTAAGGGTGACACAATGGGAAAGCTGTGTCACCGTTGTTCTTCTAACAGAAAACTGGGTGCAGTTTTCTTTGGGGCCCTTCAGTGATTTTCATGACTAGGATGGACCATAGCGGCTGTTGAGGTACATATAATGCACTGACTCTTCTTCATAAGCTGATAATATTTTCTCTCTTAGGATAATTTCTCACAGCAAGAGCACAGAATTGAAAATTTAGAAATGTATTTTCCATTCCTCACTGGGCCACAGACTTCCTGTGTGGATCTTGAACAAATTGTTTTGCCTACCCTACCTCTGCTTTTCACATCTGAAAATTAGAGATAAAAGCAACAGGAGCACTTCAAGGCTTAATTCATTAAAATTGGCAAAGAACTTTCAGGTCAATGAATGGAGGCTGCTACAGATTAACATATTAAAAGTTTTAATAATATATTTGTGATCTACTTTAACTGATGCAAGATGTTTCTAAACTAGAAGCAACAGGAAGATTTAACACTGTCACTGGTATACATGTCCAGTTTTATAGACCAGTAACTGTAACTGAAAGGTATTAATGTGTTTCCTCTGTTTGGGCTGTGAACCAGAGCACTAACATGCACTTTAGGAATAACCTTCTTCCAATGGAAAGTTAAAATAAAGCTAAATGCAATATAAAAATATAAATACATACTTCACGTCTATACACACATACATGGCACACACACAGAAAATGTGTGCATTGAGATACTAGTCCAAAGAAAGAAAAAGATTTTCCTCCATTGTGTCACAAGTCCATAATTCCTTGCGCTCAATGATACATGTTGTAGAAATGCTCTGAAATAAAATGCCTGTAATTAACCAACATATGATTTTATATAAGATCCTTTGTTTATTATATGTCTTCATATTAATGCACTGTGGTTAAAGGAAAATAAACAGTTAGCAGAGGGAGAAAGGACATATCTGTATTTTTAAAAATAATAAAATCTGCTTTATTCCAATAGCATTTTTCCTCCGGATTTTTTCCTTTTAAAAATAAAAATTCCATTTTCCTGTCTGAATTCAAAATGATTGACTGGAGCACAATATTAAGTAATAAATAAAACAGTCCCAGTGCCTGAAAGACTCCTGAATAAAGAGAAAATTATTTTTGGATTTTCCTTCTGATCAGATATGAAATATTCTGAAACGCCACCTCTATAATTTGATAAAAAGGTTGATATCCCCAAATGAAAATAGGATTCAGCACTTTCATTTTTCTGTCTCTAAAGGAACCTCTAGGTAAACTGATTTTAAAAAAATGAAAATCTCAAGCATAAAGGTGGGAGTAATGAAGCAAGTTTAAATATGCGCTGACCTTTGAAATGAACTGCATTCCATGTTGTTTGGCCAAGAAGCTGGCTGTGTTGCTGTCTCCATCAATTTCCACAGCATAAAAGATGTGGGTTTTGGAGCTGCCCTGCTCTCTGGTGGATGTTGATAGGCATCGCCGCAAATGCACTAGTGCTGATAGTAACAGTTCATTGCTCTGAAATATTAAAAAGAAATCCACAAGGGATAAAAGTGTAAGCACCTTCTTTTGTTGTTGTTGTTCACCGACAGAATTTACCCAGAGGTGGTTGTATTTTATTTTCCCCTTCTTTGGTTAAAAAAGAAACTTCTACGATCTTTTATTTAGTAGCAATATTAAACTAAAAAGAAGAAAGCAAAACAAAGCATACTATTTTTGGAAGCTGAGAGTATTATGCTGTTTGACAGTATCTAAAAGCAAAGTAATACGTTATATGATGTTATTCATACAAATTCAAAAATAAAAATGTGCATTATTTTGCAGCTTTAGTTATGAAATTATTTTCTTTTTTCACTCCTCTTGTATTATATGTTTCACTAGTTTTATTCATTGATTTGCTAATCTCAAGCTGTCCACTAGACTGAATGGCATTGTCTGAAAAATTTCAATGTTTGATATCGAAATGGAAGATTGCCACTTGAACGTATAGTAATTTTATTAACAGTCACTAATATCTGTGTATCTATTCTAAGTCTTTCTGTAATATATTTTTTCAAATATCACTTTAAAGGAACATCTTAGGATCTAATCATATATTGCCTAAGAAAATGAATGATAGAAAGATGATAAAGTCAAGATTATACATGTCAAAAGTACTATGGCTGTCTTAATTAGGCAATATTCACACCTGGCTGAAAAATGATTCTTAGGCACTAGGTCCTGGCTTTAAAAATGTTACAGTAGCAAGTAACAAAACCATCTGAGTGATATCCTGGTGCTTCATCTGTGATGAAACAACAAGGGTATCTTTTAAGTAGGTGTGGTATTAGGTGCAAAGAGTGGTAGATATCCAACTAACTTTTCCACCTACATTCCCATTCTTTAATGAACCAGTTAAGATCTGTACTATAACAGAATTTTAAAACTAATTTTGAAATGGATGGGACAATATAGTTTTAGATGTTATAGGTGGTCTTGTTCATTTATATGCTTGCAATCTTTTCAGCAATTATTACTCAAATAGCCTTTTAAAACCGCAGTTAGATATAAATGATCAGCGGGACCATACAAATATGTAGAAATAAACCATTGTATCAATCCTATCTTTGCAGATATACATCTGCCTTTCCTAAGCCATGTGTTTCAATTGCATCCTTCTTGGAAGACCAAGAACCAATGCAAAGCAGACAGCGATTGAATTCCATCCCCATACCCAGTAGTAGCTCTTTTTAAGAATATTAGGTGCAAATTAAGGTGCAACAGAAAAAACACTTTATCTCATATCTTGCAGTCCACAATAATATAAAACTACAATCTTTAATAAACACTGACAGGCTGAAAAAATATACTTAAAGTATCTGCACAGTTAAAGATAAAAATCAGATCTTGAATGAGATCCTACCAGCTAGATACTTCTGAAAAGGCGTAGTTGTATGGATCACATGGATCCCCTACTAATTATGTTAGAATGTTTCTGGATTCTGATTGCTATCTGGAGCATAAACAGAATCTCATAGAGGTGGGGGATTGTTTTTAGTCAGACATATGCAGTCTAAACTTCTAAAGTTCCTCTTAGTCTTAGTTAAATATGTAGTAGGGATGCTACTGGTTTTCCACATGGTGTTTTTTGGAATGCTAAGGATTGAGGCAGTGGGAACTGCAATTCATTTCTGTTGTCTAGCTAAGCAATCAGATTACAGCCCTATGAAATGAAGCCCAGTAATCAATGGAAAGGAAGCCATAAAGATTATAGATTATTAAGTTCCAGCTCCTATCTGTAAGAAGATCAAAATTTCATCAAGTATCGTCCAGGACAATATATGAGGCTAAAAGTTATTTAGCTTGGTGTTTCTTCTGCTAATGCAGGTCTGCTTTGTATTAGCTATTTACTTACATGGTGATTGAGTCAGG
>VXBO01004045.1:58852-101498 GCA_013400135.1 Rhinoptilus africanus
AAAAAGAAAGAAAAAAGAAAAAATTTATGTTAGCATCACCATTACTATGAGGAATGTAATCTCACTGGACATTCCATGAAAGACCCTTTTTTACTTCTAATGAGTAAAGCAATAAATTCCTATCCCAAGGCAAATAAAGAACCTGTTCTAACTAGTTGCTCAAAACCGAAGATATTTAAACATATAAAATATTGCACTAGAAGCATAACTTGCATCTGGTCTGATCAATAAACAAGGATTCCACATGAAGAATACTCAAAAATGTGATTGTAAAAAAAATTTAAAAAATTAAGATCAACTTGAAGCTTTTGCAGGATATTAGATGATTACTTAGGACATGAACTCTATCAGTTGTCTATAATTTAGAAAATCAACTACATGATATAATAACAAAATCAGAATGTGAATAATAAATAATTTGTGAATAATATCAGAATGTGAATAATATCAGAATGTGAATAATATCAGAATGTAAATAATAAATTCTTTCTATACAAAATGCAAGGGGAAAAAGTGCATCAAAAAATAAACTGCTTCTTTTTGGAAATGAATACAAAACAGCATTAGCAGCTCAGAGTGTTAGACTGTCCGATACCCAGCAGCAAATAGTTCTTCCCCTAACAGGTTTACCATTATTATGAAGACAAGGGCCTATCACTACCAAAAATGAAAACTATCTGATATGGAACTTTTTAGCATATATTGAACTTATTGGAGCAAAGTAATCTTTTCTACAAACTTTACTATCCTTAGTAAGACAATTCCATCCAGAGAAGTATTGCTTTCTTATAACAATAAAAAAAAAAAAGGAAAATCAACTTACTTTTTATTTAATAGATTCTTCACTACACATCATTGCCCCGAGAAATATTCTATGCAGTCACAGAGGATACCAAAATCTGAATCTTGTCTAAGAGTCAAGAAGAGTTGGAAGTGCTTCAAAATCACCTTTAGCTCAACAGTGATTTCTACAGCCAATTAAACAGTGGAATTGATGGACTCTGAGAACGCCATATGCTGCCCTCTGCTGAAAAGATGATCATTATGACTTGAGGTCTTAAGGCTGGAAGGTTTGACAGAAGGGAAAAAGAAGTGGAGGATACTCTGATTTCAGGGATGTGGATAATTCCTTTAGGGAGAAAAGAAGATTAAACACTCACCTGGGCAAAGAAAAAATTCACAGAACATATGGTGTATATGTATAAATTATCTTGACAGGAACATGAAGTCAGCAAATTGGTTATTAGAAATATAACTATTGAGAATTACATTGATTATATTCATAAACATCTTTAATATGGCTATCTGTCAAGTAGTTTAGATGTAACATGTGACTTACTTTAAAGACATTATAATATTATGAGGAGAGTCTTTCAGAGTGAAAATATATATTTTTAACCCTGTCCATACTGTCTTTATTGATTGGTGCATGTACATGTATTTCAAAGTCACTGTGAGAAAGCTAGCAATAATGCTGCTGTTAAATAAATAATAAAATGGTTACACTCACTTTGGAATACTTTTCACTTTCACAGACTCTTATATCTTAAAATAGAAACAAACAAACAAAAAAAGAACCACCAGGATAAAAGGACATATACTGGGCAGTTTTCTAGTTCTTACTGTACCATAGCCCAAACAACAGATGCACAAAAAGGGAACAAGCATTAAAGAAACTGGTAGACTGTACATTACATCAAATAAAACTTAATGTTTCATGGAGCAACAGTCTGAGGATAGTAAAATTGAACTTCTCAACTAATGGTGTAAGTCTATGGTTTTGACTGAAAGAAAAGGTGAGAGAAAGATGCTTAAATATAATTAATTTAGTAATGTTTTCTTCTAAGGAGTAACGCTGTTGCCCTTCCTTCTAAGGTAATGCAGTATTCCTGCAGTACAGTACCGTACAGCAACAACAACAAAATTAAATGGTATCTCAGTAACAGCATAATCCCTTCTCTCTTTTATCTTCTATCTTTTCTCTTCTCTCTTTTATCTACAAAACAATACATACCACCTAGAATAATGTATAATATGAAGACTGAAGTGCTGTCATAGACAATGTTTCACAGGATTTTATTAAAATGGTTGTCCATTTAGCCTAGATTTCCTCCACTTTGGTATTACGACTGTATACATGAACTTTTCATCTGAACATTGTCATCTTGCTGGCACCATATACAGTCCATTATATGGCATTGGAGGTATAATATACACCAGAAATTCACATGCATGTTCTTGTTCCCTGGGATGATTGCCAGAGAAGAATCAGTGCAGTGCATTTTGAAGTAAAGTAGTAGAGTGTACAATGGTGAAATTTCCGTTTAAATGATACACTAGATGCTTATTTCCCATAGATGACAGGTATTAACTGGTGCTCACTATCAGCATCACAGTATGTGATTTATCTTCACCCTATCCCTACCTCCATAGATCTAATAGTACAGAAAATGTTAGATTTCTACTAATGCTTTTCGTTAAAATGTTGTCATTTTCTGTAATGTTTTGAAAATCAGGACTATTGTTTCATTTTCATGCATAATACTTTAATTTAAGAGGATTCTTATCTAAATGACAATCAAGGGAAAAAATGTTGATGGATTACCAGCAGCCATGTTTGGTATACAATCCTTAGTAATATAGATTTGGTCAGACAAAATGTTCATATATGTATAATTTGGAGCTTTTACTTACTTTATCAAGGGATGATATTTTTACATTAGCCCAAGATTGCTTACTAATAAACAAGTTAATTGTAAAGAACAGTGCACATAAATGTGAGCTTGATGGGGGTGAACGTCATCATAAGTCATGCAACAGTAGAAACTACATAAAATATTCTGGATATTGATGTGTTACCCATAACTATAAATAAACCAGTAGAGGGACAGAAACAAAAAGAGGGGAAAAGATGGGTTTAAGCCATTTTTATGCCCTACACCTGATGGCTCCAACAAAATCTCCAGTATTTATTAGAATAGCTGCATGACTGCCTGCATTTATATACCGCTTCTCAGAAGCTAGGTGAAGCAGGGAATAACCTCTGTTTCAGTTTTGCAGGGGTACAGGAAACCAAAGGATGGGTTCCCATTCATTCCAGAAAACTGCATACTAGGTGAGCTTTTTTAATCAAAGAACTAGAATGGGATTATCTATCCAAGATTTTATATAGTTAAAATAATCACAGTTCAAGCACTTATTTAGAACAGCATTTGCTCAAAATATAAATTTTGCCATAGTTCAAATAACAGCACCTATTGTGACAATCATCTACATTTTTGCATATTTACATTTTATATAGATAACTTACCCCTCCACCTGGAAAATATGCCATCATATAACTAATGAGCTGTAGAAATAAAGGTTGAAAGATAAAAGGCATGCTTCCCAAACTGAAATCTCAAGGCAGATTATTATTATTATTATAGTGGAAGGAATGGCATATTACAGTTAGGTTAAAACAGCTTGCAGTTTGATAATAATTCTGTGACATCCAAAGGTGCCACTTGATGGCCTGGCTCTCGGGTGCAGGAGGGCAGTGACCAGGCAGGACCAACGCGAGGAAAGAGCCAGCACTGGCAGGCTGAGAGACCCTCAGTGACTCAAAGAAGAGCAGGAGAACAGTTCAAAGGGAAAATACTTGCAGTTCTGGAGGAAACTATATACCAGAAGCTCCACGGCAGCATTACCTGAGATGTTCTCAGTACCAGCTATTGGCTTAGACAGAGTGGAAGTCTCCATACATGCTTGAATAAATGACATCAGGAAGGATATATTAAGAACTGGTAGCAGACAGAACCTGTACAATTTCTTCTGAAGTCAAAACAGAATGAGACTGCTTGCACTTTAAAAACCTACTAGCTCCAGGAAAGTCAACAACGGTTGCATCCCTTGCAAGGGAAGCAACCAGGATAACAGATCTTTTAAGAGCTGTTTCATAGAAACCTCTGCATAAACCCCTACTTCTTCACAAAACCTCAAAATCTGAGATTTTGAGAACTGAATCCTTCAGTTCAAGAAGGACAGGGANAAAAAGTGAAGAACGATCACAATAGAGTACAGAAGAACATAAAAGTGAAACAATATCTATGTTTCTATACAAATGCTGGAAGAGCAAAAATAAGGGATTTAAAACATTTAGATTCAAATAAGAAATTGACTTTATAGCTATTATCAGAAACTTGATGGAAGAAGATAAATCAGTTAACATTACCATCAAAGTACACAGGAGCACCAATGTGTTGATGGAGTTTTATTGTTAAAATTTATGGAAGTTTTAGAAGTAAATCATATAAACAAGTTATGTGAATCAGGAATCCACACACGAACTGAGAATGTAAAGGCAGAAAATAATAATGGTAACACCTCATCTAATCGCCAGTAGATAACTCACATTAGTGCATGATTATAACACTTAATTTTTAGTTCCTGTAAATGATTAGAGCATCTAGTGGCAAAACCTCCAAAAGGAGAAGTAATTCTTGTCCTGACCCTGACAGCGCAAAGGACGTAGTTCACAGAATTATTTAAGTGTCAGAGCAAAAGAATACCACTATCAAAAGGATCAAAAAGACCAACAAAAAGTTATAACTACTACAGCATAGTCAGGCAGACCAAGTGAATAATACAGGAAGTTATTTTTCAGAAAAAGAAGTTGTATTCAAATGAGTAAAGTAGAAAAAATCATAAACTGTGATTGTTTGTGCAAAAATACAGTGAGGAAGACCAAATGATTGAAGAATAACCTGCAAAAGGTAGAAAATCTAATAACAAATGCCTTCTCAACTAGATGAGGAGCAGGGAGAATGACATGGAGCTTTTAGGAATTAAGGAACACTCAAAGAAGACAGGAAAAAAATGAAATTCATTTTTAGATCCATAATCACTTAGGAAGAGCTTGAAGATTTTTGCTTACCATAATTTTTCTTTATATTCAACATTTTAAAGGGCCTGCCTTAAACTCAAAATTTTTGAAACTTTTCAAAGTTCTAGAAGTTCTAGAACAAAAAAGCCCAATCAACCCCAAACTTCCTATCTACTAGTGGATATTAGCCAAAAGTTTCTAAATTGCTTAGAACAAGACAACTAAGCATGTTATGAAATTCACTCTGAAATGCTTTAGCACTAGAAGACTGAAAAATAGCTAACACGATATGGGTTTTTGAAAGGGGATTCTGTAGGAGCCCAGCAGACAAGTGGACAAGCAAGAACAATGTCCATACTAAGTAAAGTGCATACTAAGTCCATACTAAGTAAAGTAAGGTAAAATATTCTAAAAAACAGAGCCATTGGACAAATAAATAAGTATGACATAATAGAGAAGAACTTGATTTTACAGAAACCTGTGCCTCACAAATCTATTCACTTTTTCTAAAGGAGTAAATGGTTATATAGATCAGAGAGGTTCTTTTATAACTTCCAGTCTGAATTCAACATGGTCACTTATCAGAACTGCTTTTTTAAAAAAAATAATTAAATTGCCACGCGAATCCATTCAGAAAAATACCTGTATGTATTAATAATAAGGACAACGCAAAGGTAGTGAGGTAGGTTAACCATGGCTAACAGCCAAAATTCCACCCAGAGAGTCACTCCCTCCCCCACCTCATCAGGACTGGGGTGAAAACAGGAAGATAACCCAGGAATGAGAATGCACATGGATTGAGATAAAGACAGGGAGATTGCTTACTAATGAGCGTTGCAAGCAAAACAGACTGAACTTGGGGGAAAATTAATTTATTGTCCATTAAAATAAAAATGTAATTACTAATTCAGGTAGTGGGAAACAAAAAGACAAACATCAAAAAGACCCCTTTCCTCCCAGCATCCTCAGACTCAGCTTCACTCCTGCCCTCCAGGTTTCTCTGCACCCCTGAGCAGCGCAGCGGAGGATGAGGGGGTTACGGTCAGTACACAGCAGTTCCTCTCTCATGCTACTTCTTTCTCACGCTTTTTCCTCCGCTCTAGTGTGGGCTCTCCACGAGCTGCAGTCCCTGACAGGAATATCATCTCTGGTGTGGGTCCTCCACAGGCTGCAAGGAATATCTGCTCCAGCGTCTGCAGCATCTTCTCCTCCTCTGACCTTGATGTTGCCTCTGCTGTTTCTCTCACCCTTTTTGTTCCCTCCTCCTCTCTCCTTCTGGGGTTTTCTGCCCTTTCCTAAATACATTATCACAGAGGTGCCACCAGCGTCTCTGAGGGGCTCAGCTTTGGCCAGCTGTGGGTCCATTGCAGAGCCCTCTGGAACCAGCTGTGTAGGAATACAAACTTCCTGTGTAGGAAGTTTGCTGATGACACCAAGNTGAAAACTGTAAAGTCCCACTGGGATCTGTACTGCAACCTGTGCTGTTCAACAGATTCATAAATGATCTGAAAGAAGGCTGAAAGATTACAAAGTTTGCTCATTTTGATAGTAAAGGTAATGGTTGTTTCAAATGTCATGATACTGTGTGACTAGGCCATTGAGGCAGACAAAAATTCAGCATAGACAGATAGCTGATAGACCACAAGAAGAATAACTCTGGCTTTACAAACACACTGGTAGACTCATAGTATGAAAACTTAATAGTAAGAACTTGGAGTTACAACAGATCACTCCCTGTAAATAACAGGAATACACTTAATATTAGTCAAAAAAAGCAAAGAGAAAAATACAAATTACTATGAAAGGAATACAAAAAACATAATGCCAAAGAATAAATTAATAGCACAGCTTCAGTCTGAACACTGTGTATAATTCTGGTGGTCCTTCTTACCTCAAAAAGAACCCAATATAACTGGAAAAGGTACAGAAAAGGACAAAGAATGTACTTAAGTTGGTACAATTTATGTACAAAGAATAAACAGGATTCTTTAGCCTAGAAAAGAGATGGGGACATACTGAAGTCCACATATTAGAAGTGGAATTAAGAAAGTGAACAGGAAAGTATTCTTTACTGTATCTTCCAGGAAACAATAAAGGAAAACAGCTAACAGAAGTTTCTAAACAAACAAAAAGATGATTCTTCAAACAGGTCATTAAATTATACCTCTGATCGGGGAATCATGGATGCTAAATTTCACTCAAAAAAGTTATAAAAAAATTGATGGGGAAACAAAAATCTACCAAGGGCTACTAAAAATAAAACCCTCTAATAAAAATAATCTCCCTAATTCAGGAGATCTCTAAGCTCCAAATCATTTAAACTTTGAAGGGCATTCTGGGAATGTATCACTCCCAGACCAAAATCTGTACAAATTAAATCAAAATGTCCATCTTGAATACAGAACTGCGTCTCAGTGGCTCAAAAATAGCCCATGACATTTCAGACACCTAGGTTATCTGGGACCCGAGTCTGATAGACATGAAGACTAGAGGAAAACTGAGTGGAAAACTGAGTCCTTCTGCAGTAACAGTAGAGGCTAGCTTAAATGTGATAGCACATTTCAAACAGCACAAGACACCTACATTTTTGTTATTAAATCCTTCGTCTTACGTTGAAAGAGGTGGATCAAGTCTATAGATGCCCAAATGTCAGTTATACCCACTTCCGTTTTTAAGAGTTTGGTAGCCAGTAAACACACTTACTCCATATGTCAAAGCATGCCTGTTGGTGTCATAGTCAGCGAAAGAACCTCAGGTAGTTAGTCTTTTGTCAAAGCCCTGCCTATCAGCCAATTACAGCAGCTGATTTTTTATAAAGATTACTCTGCTCTGTATCACTTACAATATTTATTTAAGTCCTGTTTGCATTTAATATTTTTCCGAAGTTTATGTTTAGAACAGAGAAGGAGTCATTTGCCACAGATGAACTTTTCAGCTTTAGATATCGCAGTTACCTTGATAAATTAATAGAGTGCTAGTGGGATCTCGTATCAAACATTCCAAACAAATTTATATCCACCAATCCAGAAGCAATTCTGCCTCCCTGTACTTTTGAATAATAACACTGTGCTGCTTCATGAACACCCACTATTATTTCCCAGGGACCTCCAGATTCATTTAACGCTCAGGATGAATCTGCTCTGATAGGAAACCATGATTGTAAATAGAATTTTTATTTCATTTGCTGCAGCACCTGGAAATTGTGTAAAAAACAACTGCACAATTGAAAAGAAGGTATCATGATCAAAACAGGTGATAGCTTCCCTGGAAAACTTGGATTGTGTCCTCCTGCTGCATGCCTTAACAACATTGATAAGGCAGCATTTAAACCAAGCCTTTTTGAGGCATCATTAATTGTGTCCCCACATATCCTGTCCCAACTTATTTCTTAAATACCTTTTGCAGAAATGCTGATAACATAGCTGCAAACGTAATCCATAGGAGTTCTACTTTCAACATACAGAAGCTAATATACACCAATGTTAAGTACTCTGAAAATCTAGGTTCTACATTTTTTCAATTTGCCTATCCTGCATTATTTTATATGGATAACACCACTCTGTTTCCTCTGTCATTTCTCTAGAAGATTGTAAAAATAAAATAATTAAGATTATGTCTATGTAGCTGACGACACAAAGCTGGGAGGGGTGGCTGACACCCCGGAAGGCTGTGCTGCCATCCAGAGAGACCTGGACAGGCTGGAGAGCTGAGCGGAGAGGAACCTTATGAAATTCAATAAGGGCAAGTGTAGGGGACTGCACCTGGGGAGGAATAACCCCCTGCACCAGTACAGGTTGGGAGCTGACCTGCTGGAGAGCAGCTCTGAGGAAAGGGACCTGGGAGTCCTGGTGGACAACAGGATGACCATGAGCCAGCAATGTGCCCTTGTGGCCAAGAAGGCCAATGGCATCCTGGGGTGCATCAAGAAGAGTGTGGCCAGCAGGTGGAGGGAGGTCATCCTCCCCCTCTACTCTGCCTTGGTGAGGCCCCACCTGGAGTACTGTGTCCAGTTCTGGGCTCCCCAGATCAAGAAGGACAGGGAACTGCTGGAGAGGGTNTCCTGAGGAGACCTAATTGTGGCCTTTCAGTACTTAAAGGGGCCTACAGAAGAGATGGGGAGGGACTCTTTATCAGGGACTGTAGTGATAGAATGAGGGGTAATGGTTTTAAACTGAAAGAGGGCAGTTTTACACTAGGTATTAGGAAGAAATTCTTTATTCTGAGGGTGGTGAGACACTGGAAGAGGTTGCCCAGAGAACCTGTGCCTGCCCTATCCCTGGAAGTGTTCAAGGCCAGGTTAGATGGGGCTTTAAGCAACCTGGTCTAGTGGTAGGTGTCCCTGCAGGACCCTGAACGATTTTAAGATCCCTTTGGACTCAAACCATTCTATGATTCTTTGATTCTCTAAAATGCAGTAACTCAGTCTTCAGACCAAAAAATGAGTAATGCAGAAAGCAGAAGGTTACACCTCAAACAACAGGCCAAAAAAGTTGAAATACAATTGACCTGTATTTATTGACCATACCACATATCACTTGACTACAGACCTGTATTTATTTAATATGCACATATTTAATACAAATTCCACAGCTTGTGGTCTGAGAATAAGCACTGGAATTCACTTAATTCAGGAAGAGAAGAGTTCAAGATCGCCTGCTCAAGGGAAAATGTAGTTAATGGACAAGAAAAGAAGTCTGGAAATAGCATTCTGACAAAGAGGCAAAGGATGTGGAGAAACCTGAGACTACCTGGGCAAATACTGAAAAAAAGAAACAAGAAGACAACTGACATAAACACTCATCCTATTTTAGTGCCCATGCTGGTTTAGAAAGCCTCTGACACATGGAGTGGGGGCAGGGAAATTTGCTAAGCAGTCAGAAAAAGGTGAGACCGGACACTCTTATGAATGAGACTTGGAACTGGGAGAGGTCTTTGGAGTAAGAACAGGAGTGGCTAAACAGGAAATCTGGAACTGTGTATGCAAAGTAGAAAGGAGATTTGAAGAAGAAAGGAAGCTTGCATGCATGAAGAGATTGGGTTTGTGGGTTATGTTGAGAAATAGGCCACAATGGGAAGCAGCAGGAGTGAGTTAGGGGTATAAAAAGTTTGGATGACAAAGGTTCCTTTGGGACAAGGAACCACGGCCAAGGTGATATGGGTGGAACAGGAGATGCCAGGAAAACCGAGATGGACTAGGTAGAAAAGTCCATTCCACACTGACACACTTTCCTACAAGCCTGAAATCGAAAACATGGTTCTGGATGTTTTGTTTTCTGCTGTCCATAAGTATCTGTGAAACCCTGCTGGAAAGCATGTTCCTCTCTCACATTCATTCATTCATCTGTGCAGTGGATGCATAGACAAATGAAACTCTTATCCCTCTCATCTCTCAGTTTCAGCTTCTCGGCCTAAAACCAACTCCCAAGAAGAGATGTTTTCTCAATTACTTTCAATTTCATCCTCCAGTTTCCAGTCAATTTATCTCTCTCTAAGTTTCAGTCTCAGCAAACATTTTGTTTTCAGGCGTACCCAAGAACCAGCAGCCAGGCTAGGGCTAGCAACAGTCCGACTGAAAGGATTTGCGTTGCAACCCACAATTCCAGTGCCCCATTGCTATTTTGGCTCAGAACTGCACTAAGAAGGAAATTTATATTGAGTCTGGAACATGTTCAGTAGCTCGGTAGGAGCAGCACAGGTGCTAGCAGTGATGAGACAACTGAATGTCTGGGGTGGATGCACAAGCTCTTGTTAGATGTAGGAGATTCAGAGGGAGGAAGTGTATTCAGTCACCATCTGTTATAATTACAAACTATGAGAGGATCAAGCATGCTTAGTGATGACAGAGTATCAGCAATTAAGTTCCAGAAAGTCACTGCTGACTATACATACGCTGAGCACACAAACAACAGTTTTTCAAAGGATAATAAGTGTTGAAGGAAGGAAGTGGGGAAAGAAGAATGAAGTGGGGAAGTCTTGGGTAGAGACCTTTTCACCTGGGCAACCAAGTCATATTCCTGGTGTAGAAGCTAGTCCCATGTCAAACCACAAGGGCTACTGTCCTGGTTTGAGGTAAAACAGAACCAACTTTTTGTTTAGTAATTTTACTTCTTAGCTAGACCTCTTCTAACTCTCTGAAATCAACAGCATATTGTGCCTTAAACAGTTCGTTCTTAGAGTGATTAAGACCAATGTTTACAGTTTATGCCAGGGAATGGCATGCAGAGAGACTCTTGCTTATACTTATTGATATAACAACCAAGGTCAGCTAATTTCGTTACTTGCCACGTTGGAGGGTCAGAAACAGAAAAGTGTAGAGGGGTCCTACCTGTGGGGAGGGGCAGACAGGACAGGTGACCCAAAACTGACCAACAGGGGGATTCCATCCCATCTGCCCCATGCTCTGTATAAAAGCTGAGGGATCAAAGAGTCAGCTCTCTTTCTTCAATGGCTGTCGTCCAAGGAGGACCCTGTCTGCTCATCTGCCTTTGATCCCAATCTGTGGATTCCTGACTCCAGCCCTGGAATCCAGTTCCTATCCATTGCTGAGTCCAGTCTGGGAGTTTAATATGGTTTTGTATATACTGTATCTATTTTATTATTTTGTTATTATTAATACTTCACAACAGTAGTTCATCTTGTTCTAAACTCGTAAATCTCTTTATCTCTCCTCCTCCTCTCCATGTGAGAGAGGTGGGGGGAGAGCATCTGTCACCAGCCATTGGTCAATTTGGCCAAAATCACAACAGCAACAAAGTATTTAAATGGAAAATAGGAACAGCTTTTTTATTTTTTTTTTAATTTCTTTTTCTCCATTCTCTGAAATTACTGAGCCTTTTTAATTGTAATGACCATAACAAGCTAGCTGAGGCATGTAAAATTTTGCTTCAAATTCTGACACTTAGGCAAGTTGTAAACAATTGAAAATAGGCTGGTAATACTCCTGCTTCTATACCCATACCTGTCACTTGCCTCCTTGGGAAATATTGCTCCTTTGCAAAGATTGAGCTATTTGTAATTGGCATACGATTCTGTCTTTTAGAAAGGTAGTATTTTGCCACAACATATATACATAACTTTATCTGAAACGCTACCCATTTTCTAACTTCACTTCAGTGACTCTCTGTACTGTTGGCATAAGCTACAAGGGAAGTTCTCATGAGATGGCATATTTGTACTTCAAAGTAAGTTTAAAAGTCATGAAATAATAGTCTAAAAATTATTTAAGGACTACCTTTTTAAAAATACTTAAAAATTCATGGTTCACCAAAAGAACACACAAATGTGAGAACATTTTTTCATGAAATAGGAAATTCTAATTTTTAAATAGTAATCAGGAAAACTGAGGAAAAAAAGAAGCACGATAATTGTCTCGGTGGCCAAGATACTCCAAAGAGAAGTGAGACCTCCTAGGTCAAAGCGATTCTTTGCCCTAGTTAAGGAATAAAAGGAGCTATTCTGAAGTATGCTGGTGAACTCATGCATCTACTCAGCTTTACATGAAACAAATATTTATGCTGGCAGACAGTAAAATCACTCTCTGTCCATGTGACAAAACTATTCTCATGGAGAGTAGGAAAGGTAAGTTCGTCTTTCCAGAGACAAAAGAAAAAAGTGAGCTAAGATCTCCCACATCTGGGATGAACACTCTAACCACTGAGCTCTCACACAGAATGGATATAGCAACACAACTATCATTTACAGCGTCAGATGAGTCCTTCCTCTTCTACCTCATTTTTTCTGTTTTTCCTGAAGGTTACTCTTTGCGTAAGCCAATCCCAAATTGTGATTTGCTTTAGGTAAACCAAAAGCAGAGACCCAAGACTGTATTTAAGTAAACCAAAAATGCAGTCTTAGCTCCCTGCTTTTTGAAAAGAAAACTTGTCCCAGAATTAATGGCCTAAAAAGAACTTAGCATCAAGGAAGAATACAACAATGTCTGATTTAGTGTCACCAGAGGTGACAGTAGAGCTGTAGACTACAAACACCTAAAAGCTTACAATACAAGCTGTCAGGCAAAGAACTCCCTGCAGTTTTAGACCATCTGGATAGCTCCAAACTTTTCTTCATCTCAGTCAAAAAAGAATGTGAACATGGATGTATAAACAGTGAAATCTCAAGCAGGAACAGAGACACTACTTAGCATCAGCTACTTCAGTATTCAAATAATGTATCCAATTTCTGTGTCTGTGAATCAAAAATAACATTGGTAAGTAGCTAAGTATTCACAATATAACCATCAAAGTACTCAAAAACATGACCTGAAGTGAGAGAATCAAGAAATTTCACCTCCGTAGGATAAATGCATAACTAGATTACAGTCTATAAATATATACATAGTAAGATAAGTTTAATTTCAATCTCATAGACAGAGGCATAACAAGACCCAGAGGCTTGAAACTGAAGACAGGCAAACTTAGAATTAACAGCACAATTAACAATGAGGAGTACCTCATTGAAAACTGTGGTATATACTTCCATCCTTGAAGTATGCTTTTTAAAAAGCAAGGTAGAGGTGGTTTTTTATCTTTAGAAAGACATGACCTAGTTCAAATGGGAAGAAACTAAGACAGCCATGAGGTCTCTGTTGTACAGTGTGCCAGGCTAGATGATCACAGTACTCCCTTCTGTCTTTTTAATCCATGAAAGTGTGTACATTTCCATTTCAATGAAACTGCATCTTTCAATGAGCATTTTTTAAAGGAACAGCTTCCCAGTGAGCTCTAGTTATGCCTTGAAGGCATAGAACTGTTTTGGGGGAGGCTTGTGAAAAACTTCTGGATAGCACAATATGGTGTTACTCTGAATAGGGAAAGCATTCAGTACTTTCTCAGCTGAAGCTGGGACCAAGCACAGTATACAGTAGAATCTGCTTTGTTTAACACATTAATTTGAAAATTAACTATTTGCACTCTGAATCAGTTTATGCACTGAGTTCCATCATCATTTCATGAATTTGACACCAGCTTGGCATAACCTAATTTTAACCTGGTTTTGTTTACCAGATACTTTCTCTTATATTCACTACAGAAAAGGGACTCTAATGTAAAAGTGTTGGCACTGGAACACGTTTGGATCAGTACTTCTAATTTAGTTTCATCAAAAAAGAATTTTATTTTTGTGCTTCAGACTACTTGGAGACCTGAACCAGCATAGGACAAATGGATACCATTGAGCAATTCACATAAAATATTTCTTATTGCACCAAGACCAATCACTAAGGTAGACACAGCCTTCAGAGACCCTCTGGCTATGGCAATCTAACCAGTTCACTACTTTCCATCTGTGTTAAAATATCGCATAAAATAAAATATTTTTTAAAAAAACACCTCACTATAGGATTTTGAAGTTTTGAAGTCATTGATTTTGACAGCAATAAATTCAAAATAACGTGTTTTCAGTATGGAGCACAGAATGTTACTTATTCATATCTATTTCATTTTCTTACAGTAGTTTCCATTTCATTAATATCTTCCTGTGATTTTTATTATCTCGTTTCAGATGCATAAGGAGTCAGTCCAAAAAAAAAAAAAAAGAAGATAAATCTGACTGCTGACACAAAGAAGTAAAACTGTAGATCCTTTACATGAAATTAATTTTTCTGCAGGTAATACAATAAAATGGACAGACCTTCAAGTTCAATGACATACTATCAGCTTAAATGCAATTTCACAATGAATACAGTGTATTAAGACTTAAAACACAAGCATATCTTAAAGGCAGAGAGGATAATCAGAGTAGTATACTACCTTTTGAAAAGATCTCATTATTTTGTGATTTAATCTCTGCCTGCAATTTGTATGTGTGTGCGCGCTATAATCACATTTAACCTTGAGAAAATCCTGCATCTGGTACATGCTTTCAGCAGGAAGTCCTTATACTAGTAAATTTGAAAACCAGATCTGACTTTATACTTGCTGTGATGCCAACAACGGCTCATGCAATTATTTGTCTGCTTTTAGCTTAGTGTTTGTGAATAACTTCTTATACCAGCTATCAGTTGTTACCTTTTTGTTAATATTTTTCATCATCATGTCTGTAGAGGTCACTGTGATAGAAAGGGCAAATCATAGAAAATCTCTGTAGTCATGAATAAAGAGTTTGAAAATAATGCTATTTCTTTTTCATTGTTTCATCCACAATGTTGCCTTTCACAGTCTGACCTCAAATGTGTAACAATACCTGATGAGAGCATAAGAATAGCAACAACCACATGTTTCTCCATAATTGCTGTTTGTCAGTCATTTCTTCAGCATTAACAACATGCCAGACAACTCAAGGTCAACTATATCTTATGCTAAGGGACAAAAACCCTTCTTATCAAAAGAAATGGGCAAGCCAACAAAATCCATTGCCAACTTGCAGATGACTGCTTGATTCTGGCTCAGTTTTGTGCCCATGACTAAGGAAAGCAAAGCCACTGAGAATATTCGGGCAGTATAAACTGGCAATCAAAGCAACTGAAAATATTTATACATGCACAACCAACTCTGTGTGTCTGCACAGTATTTTGATACAGAGAGTTAAACTAGTGCCCTGAGATGACCTTCCCTATAAACCTGAGCTTAATAGTGCTCTAGAGGATATTTATATGATGAAAATTCTCTATCTGTTTCTAGAGTGTATTAAGACATATAGAATTACATTAAATATATCACGAATTTTCCATCTTCAATCTTACCAAATTCACCGTTGAAACTGATACGAAATACTAAGCTAAAAATAGATTAAATAAGGTGGTGTTACAGCTTTGGTGAAGACCCTTACTAGGCACATAAGGACTGAAGAATTTAGGTTGGTATTGTCTTAGTAGAGATGCGTGCAAAAGAAACAGAATTAGGAGGAAAACAGTCTAGAGAGAGTTTTGTAAAAAAAGTAGCCAGGCATCACCAGCAACAAAGACAGCAATAATATATCTTAGGGATGTAAATAGGTGTTATTGTTTGCTATTTTCACCAAGTGCTAGATAAAACTGTAGGAAAATAAGTATTCTATTGTTTGATTTCTATTACACTAAAGGCAGTGGAATTTTATTCATTCTCCATAATTAGGCATGTTTTACAATAGAAAAAAACATAATTCTCAATTTTTAATAGGGAATATTAAAACAAACCCATGAAATAGCTATCAGCTCAGGTTAGAAAGGCATAAAAGTAGAATATAGCTTTGTTCAAAGACAAAAATTCCTTTTAAAAAAAACTTGAGGTTGTTTTTAATGTTTTTCATTTTACTACTCATCCTTTCTGTTGAGTAGTAAAGAACAAGATTAATGTATTTCAGTTTTTTGATGGAAGATTTTTAAAGAAAGATTTAGAAGGGTCTAATACCATGAAGCAGTTGGCAAGAACATCAATTGACCTTATGCACCAATTGTTTCAGCTCTTTTGGCACCAAAACTGTTTTTCTTCAGATCCACAATATGACCCCTGTCTCACTGCCAAAGCAGTCCTTGACATTAAGAAAAGAATTTCTGGTGGCAGCAGATTTTAGGGCATCAAAAATGGCAGATTCAACATCTTCAGTCTCATGAGAGCAGTGGACTATGCTGATAGAATTTTCCCCAAAAAATTGTTCAACATCAAACCTACTGTTACTCATAAAAATTGAGCAATGCTGCTTCTCTGTTGCTAAATGCCAGGCAGACTGATCAATTCTAAAACTTGTAAAAATCTCTCTGTTTTTTCCTAGCTAAAGAACAATCAGTAACAAAGATACATTTCTCAACAGGAAAACATCAACTAATGAAACCTGACACCTAAGCACGCTATTATAAATATCCCATGAGGTTTTACAGAGACTGTTTAAGTGGCAAGTGCTACAAGCTCTGCTCAGTCTGACTTCCGGGTTAAGAATTATGACGTGCATTACCCAGTATTGTCTGGACTCCATACAACAGGTCTGAAGTCTTGTCATGCTAATAATTCAGTCTATAATCAACAGCCAGGTTAAGTCTCAGCTCCCAGTCTCTTCCATATATATTAAACAACAAAAAAAGACATTCTGACGGAGGAAAACATAGGTGTCAAGGCATCATTGTAACTTAATAAGGTAGCACAATAAATGTGTAACATATAAAGTATGTTTGTTATACCTACTTAGTGGTTCATTTATTGTGAAGTGACACTCTGCCCAACCACCCCATTGTCCAGAGCTATTTGACCACGTAATCACTAAAGCTCTTAGTGTTATGTGTAAAGGAATAGAGATAAACACACAATAGGAAGGATCAAAAAGATGACAAGACAAACAGTACAGAAAAAAGATTTAGAGAGAACAAAGACTGAAACGTTACCTCTAAAATTTCTTCCTTGTATTAAATTTAATGCTTTGAAGTCTTGTTTATCTACATAGTACTCAGGGAAATATATGCCTATAACTCCACATATTTTGACTGTATCTCATCATTCTGTCACTTTTCTGCTTAGGTCCTCAGTTCACTGCAAACACATGCTTAATTTTAATGTGTATGCAGTTCCAGTGAAGTCACAACGAAGCGTTTGGTATACAGGGGGTTTTTATATTTAGTCTCCCTGAAGAAATCATAGTTTCACAAAGACATCTTTACACAAAAAACTTCCACAGTAAAGTAGTGATTAGTGTGGGACATTCAGGCACTTATAGGCATATGTTCAATAGTTTAATAAATTAAATGACATGAGTAGTATGTTTCTATTGCACTGTTTATAAGGTATAAAAATAGAGTATCTTCTCTAAAGGACAATCATTATCTTTTTAAACACTTCCTTTCTATAGCGGAAAAAAAGTTTATCCAAGAGACTAGTTTGCTGTATTTCTGTTGAAACGTCTATTAGAAAATTATTTCAGAAACATTTAATGTAATGCTGCTATCCTACAGTAAAAGGAGATACTTGCAGGGTGCCAATACAGCAAAGGGAACATAGATTTCTCTACATTGCCTTTTTCACCATTCTTTAGAAGTACATAATACAACTACTTGGCAGCATACACAGTCCATCCAATATTTTGCATGGGAGGAACAGAAAAGCTATGTGGCCCCAAACGTGTGACTGAGCCATGGGATGCAGGTGTGTGTATTGCACTGCTAAGTGCTAGCAAGAAGGTTTAAAGTCCTCTTTCATCTCCCTTGCAATTTGTTAAACGCAGTAAGGATGTACTAGAATTCTTTGCTTGACTGCTTATTCACAATTACAGCATTAATCACAGCACACCTAAACCTATAGGATTAGATCTTTCATCTCCAAACATTTTGCATTTAGAAATTTATTCTACAGCTAGGCTAAGAGGCCATATGAGAGATGTGTAAATCATCACTAAATACATCTTGGTGCTCTTATGGTCTTGTATGTCAGATGAGCACCAAGAAAGAAGCCAACAATGAATTAAGTAAGCTCTTATCAAGTTCTGGAGTGTTCAGCACAGGAAACACATGGTCCTGTTGGAGCAGATCTAGAGGAGGACCACAAAAATGATCAGAGGGGTAGAATGTCTCTCCTGCGAGGACAGGCTGAGAGCCTGGAGATGAGGGGGCTCCAGGGAGACCTTATTGCAGCCTTTCAGGACTTAAAGGGGGCTTATAAGAAATATGAGGACAAACTTTTTAGCTGGGCCTGTTGCGATAGGACAAGGGGAAATGGCTTTAAACTCAAAGAGGGTGGATTTCAACTAGATAGAAGGAAGAATTTTTTTTTATAATGAGGGTGCGGAAACACTGGAAGAGGTTTCCCAGAGAAGTTGTCAATGTCCCATCCATGGAAACATTCAAGGTGAGGTTGGACAGGGCTCTTGAACAACCTGATCTAGTCATTGCAGGGGGAGGTTGGACTAGATGACGTTTAAAGGTCCCTTCCAACCCAAGCTGTTCTGTTCTGTGATTCTAAGTACTCATGCTTTTACTCATGACAGAATAGTTAATTATGATGTGCTCAAAATATGTACAGTTGTATACCTCTCATTGTTTAAATAGATTGCTTTTTCATACGTATCAGTGGTATTTTGAAACATGTAATATAAAAAAAAATAATGCAAAAATTGGGATTCCCAAATATCATTCCTTCTATCACATTAAAGTATTAGATAATTCTTAGTCTCTTTTTAAGAAGTGGGAATGCTACAGAAATGACAATGAACTTAACCCAATCACAGGAAGGACACTGAGGTGTTGGAACGTGTCCAGAGGAGGGCTATGAAGCTGGTGACGGGTCNCTATGATTCTATGATTCTATGATTTGGTGACATCACTAATAAAGCTACACTGAGTTATAGCAGTGATTATATATTCTTGTTTTTATGGAAAATATGCATGGAACTGAACTGCACACCTATTTTTTTCTAAAATAAATCTGACCAGAAGTATGAAGCAGATTTACTGCTTCTACAAGAGTCTTTTCAAAGTGGATGTGAAGAACTCAACTCTCCTCTCAGCAATGCCCAGCTAAGATGGTACAAACATACCTTGGAATACGTTGCATCAAACTTTTGGTATGCATGACACTTGAGCTAGTTTTCCTCCCCTTATTTATTCCAAAAGAAACCATTAAAAATATTTCTTCTATAACCTAAAAAACATTACTTCACTAGGAAAAAAAAAAGTCATAATGCCCTTTCTTGGAAGTACTTTTTATCCAAAATTATTTAGAAATTTATGATCAGAAATCGTGACTCTAATGGAACATGTATTAACTTTAGCTGGGTTTACAGGATCACAGAATGTTTGAGATTGGAAGAAACTTCTGGAGGTCATCTGGTACAACTCCACTGCTTAAGCAAGACCACCTACAGCCAATTGTCCAGGACCGTGTTCAGACAGCTTTTGAATATCTCTAAGGATGGCGACTCCACAGCCTCCCTGGACAACTTGTGCCAGTGCTCAGCCACCCTCATAGTGAAAACAGTGTTTCCTGATATTCAGAGGGATCCTCCCGTGTTTCAGTTTGTGCCCATTGCTTCTGATCCTGTCACTGGACACGAGTGAAAAGAACCTGTCCCCCTCTTTTTCATTCCCTCACTTCAGATGTACATGTTGATAAGATTCCCCCTAAGCCTTATCTTCTCCAGACTAAACAGTCACAACTCTCTAAGTCCTTCCTCATAGGAGAAATGCTCCAGTCCCTTCAAAATCTTAGTGGTCTTTCACTGGACTTTCTCCAGTACCTGCACGTCTCTCTTGTACTGGGGAGCCCAGAACTAGACACAGTACTCCACAGATGTGGCCTCACCAGTGCTGAGTAGAGGGAAAAGATCTCCTCATTTGATCTGCTGGCAACACTCTCCTAACGAAGCCCAGGATACCACTAGATCTCTGTGGTAAAGGCACATTGCCAGCTCATGTTTAACTTGATTGCAACCAGGACACACAGGTAACTTCCTGCAGACCTGCTTTTGAAGGAAAAGCCATGCTGATTACTCCTGATCACCTTCTTGTCCTTCATGTGCCTAGAAATTATTTCCAGGATTAGCTATTTCATCAATTGCCCAGGGATTGAGGTGAGGCTGACTGGTCTGTAGTCCCTAGGCCCTCCTTCTTTCCCTTCTTGAAGACAGGAGTGGTGTTTGCTTTCCTCCAGTCCTTAGGCACTTCTCCCAGTCACAATGATCATTCAAAGACCATTGAAAGTGACCTCATAATGACATCTGCCAGCTCCCTCAGTACTTGTGGATTCATCCCATCAGGGTCCATGGACTTGTGTATGTCCAGTTTGCTTAAGAATTTCCCATCCTGATCCTCTTCCACCAAGAGTATGTCTTTCTTGATCCAGAATTTCCCCCCTGGTCTCTGTGGTCTGCCATTTCTAATGGCTGGCCTTGCTAGTAAAAGACTGAAGCAAAGGCGGCATTCAGTACCCATGCCTTTTCCATGTCCTGGGTCACCAGCGTCCCTGCCCCATTCAAAAGTGAATCCACATATTCCCTTGTCTTGCCACTTACATACTTACAGAATCCCTTCTTGCTACCTTTGGTACGCCTTGCCAGCTTCAGTTCCAGGTGAGCTTTGTCTTTCCTAACCATGTCTCTGCATGATCAGACAGTGCCCCTCTTCCTCCCAGGTTACCTGTCCCTGCTTTCACCTTCTGTATACTTCCTTTATAAGTCTGAGTTTTGCCAGGAGCTCTTTGCTGATCCATGGAGGCCTCCTGGCATTTTTACTTGACTTCCTGCTCATTAGGATGGACTGCTCTTGAGCTTGCAGGATGTGTTCCTTGAATATTAGCCAGTTTTCTTGGCCCACTCTTCCCTCCAGAGTCTTATTCCACAGGATCCTTGCAAGCAGATCCTTAAAGAGGCTGAAGTCGGCTCTCCTGAAGCCCAAGGTTGTGACTTTGCTTTTCGCCCTGCTCCCGCCTCTCAGGATCCTGAACTCCACTATCTCACGGTCACTGCAGTCAAGGATGCCCCCAGCCTTCAGATCCGAAATGAGCCCTTCCATTTTTGCGAGTGTGAGGGCCAGCAGAGCACCTCTCCTCACTGGCTCCTCTATAGCAGCTCTCCTCGTTGGCTGCTCTACACTTGAGTGAGGAAGTAGCCACCAGTGCTCTTCAGGAACCTCCTGCATTTACTTATGTACCACCGTGTTGTTTCTTCAGCAGATATCAGGGTAGTTGAAGTCCCCTGTGACAACCAACTCCCGCAAATGTGAGGCTATTTCTAGCTGTCTGTAGAAGGCCTGATGTCCTTGTTCTTTCTGTTCAGGCAGCCTATAATAGACTCCCACTCCAGGGTCAGTCATACTGGTCTGCTCCCTAATCCTAAATGATAAGCTCTCAGTCAGCTCATCATTCATCCCTAGAAGAGCTCCATGCATCCCAGCAGTTTTCTCACATAAAGTGCAGCTCCACTTCTTTATCTTTCTGGTCTGTCTTTCCTAAAGAGCCTGTATCCTTACATTGCAGTCATGCAAGTCATCCCACCACAACTCAATGATCCCAACAAGAGCATAGCTCTGCAACTGCACAGAGATCTCTCAACTTCTCATGGTCATTCTCCACACTAGCATGCTCATTTCTCAGAAGGGGTCTGGGGGTTTTTTCCATAATGGTGTCTTGTAGGCAATTCCTTGCTTATACACAAGTGCTGTCTCCTCCTCAGCTGTGAGGAATTTCTTTTTCTCCTGCCAATGACTGAGTGGTTTCTGTTGCTGGGCATTCAGTGTGCAACCACATTCTTAACTCCGGAATGAATACATCTAACTTTCCAGATGCTGATTAGTTAATCTCCTATAGCAGGCACAAAAATCTGCATTTTTCTTCCAGAGAAACTACATCACAGATTATGCACATGGAATTTATTTAATATTTTAACATTATTGATTAACAAGGAGTTATTAGGATACTCCCTGTATTATACTGACACTTTGAGTTACATTTACTATGATTTATGATTTCTATGAAAGGGTTCAGACTACCAGACAGGCATTCATTATGAGGGGTTGAAAGTAAATTAAATAAACAAAATAATTTTTGTATATTCAATATCACAAACTTTGTTTTGTACATTGAGTATTCTAAAGAATTAATGCTTGATATATGAGCCACTTAGACAAAAAGAACCATTCAATTCACTTTATAATAAATATATTTTACTCAGTGCCCTTGAAAGCAACTATACATATCCTGAGTGTTCCTTCCTATGTACTCTCTAATCCTTGCCAATGAAATTAGTCTTTATTGATTTCCTAGCTCACTAACAAAAATGTCAAAATAGAAGAGATAAATGAAAATAGTACTGACCTCAGTTTTGTACTTTCTGTTCCTCTTTACATATAAGACAATTTTAATTTATAAGGTAGTTTTATGTGCTTTTTTCCCCCTCTTTTAGAAGTTCCAGTCTGTATAATGCAGTGTTTAAAACACATCAGGATCTCACTGCAGCTTTTAGTATTACCTGCCGATGTCTGTCATTTGTTAGTTTAATGCAAAGGTAGGTCACACAAAACTTTATCATACCCCACAGGCCAGATTTCTAGAAGTAGCATGACTATAGGAATACTGAACTTTTTCTGGTGTCGCTTGATGTGGGATGTCAAAGAAAGTTTTAAGTATAGGAAGTCCTGGTAATGATCAAAATAATAAAGTTACAAGTAGTAGAATCAGACTAAATTCATTGCTCTTGTGTGCAAAGAGCTCTGTGTTTTATGACCTCCCAAATTTGAGACTCAAATTCTTTCACTCGGTACCAACTCCATTTTTTAATTGCAAAACTGAAAAACAAATAAGCAAATACAAACAAACCCCTTTTCATATTTTTATTTCCCTTAAGTTCTTCTAAGAATATCTGCCATTTGGACTAGTTGCACTATTTTGTTTACACACAATTTTGTGAATTTTAGAGATACAGATAAAATAGTGAAGGAAGGTTAGCAAATCTTTCAATAGAGTCTCTTTGGAATACTCGCTTCTTTTTTGTAGCTTTTTAGCAAAAAGTATTAGGATTTGTTCTACATTTGTAGATTGGCTCTCTGATTTTTCTCCAATTAATAGAATTCTCTGTTGATTAAGATTCATTAGATTAATTCAGATTTTACTTGTAGGCCACACATGCTATTAAACACAAGAAAACAAACTATTCATAAAAAATTATTGAATTACTTCATTTTTATTAGGATTATTAATTCATGCTACAATCATCTTAGAGTGCCTACCTGAAAACTTCCTAGCATTTGAGAATGTACAAAGATGCACAAATAAAAATATGAAACATACATGCCATTATGATATGAATTATCCTTTTTTTTTAGAAAGTTCTTCTGATTTTTGGTCACTTAAACTCAAAAATGACAAAGTACAGGTAAAACAAGAGCAATTAACTGACTCGACATGTGAAAAAAGTCTAAGTTACTCATCTATTATGCAACTGAAAAAACTAGCATTACTTAGAATGAAACACCAGATGCAAAAATAGGTAAAACAATTAAATAAAATAATAGAATGAAAAACTACATATTAAAAGGGACCTTGAAAAGTCTTCTAATTCCTTTCCTTACTTGTCACAACCAGAGATTAATCAGAAGTTAGAGACTAATCACAAATATAAAAAGTAAATTAAAAAGCTGTAGTTTTCCCAGCTTAAACCAAGGCAAACTTTTAAGAAATAAATACAGACTAAGACCCATGAAATTTAATTATTCAGTGTTGATAAGATCCATATATTTATTATGATACCATTCTATGAAATATCTCCACATCATTTAAAGAACAATTTTAAATAAACTTTTATAAATGCACTTGCTAACTGTACTTTAGATCGCATTATTTGAGACACGTATTCACAAGGACGCAGGATGAAATCAACCACTGCACAGGGAGATAGTACTCTTCTGTTAATACATATTCTGGTTATTAAATGAAGCAAGACTGACTGGTTGGCTGCAACAACTGGCATATAAGGAAGGCGTTTGTAACATAAAAAACAAATTTAAAAAAAAAAAAAAGAATTTAAGGATAAGTACTGGAGATATGCCAGCCAGCATTAAAAAAACAAAACCAAACCAAACCAAACCAAAACATAACAAAAAAATGCCAAACCCCTTTCAGTATGAATTTAAAATTAAACTCTTCGCCAAAGGAAGTTGTAGTTTTCCTCTTTGAATTGCAGAACATCTATGGCATGGAGTACTTAGGAAAGATGATGCAACCTCACTGGCATCAAACCTGAAACTCAAAGACACGACTTTAACAGATCTGAACCAATGTGCAAAGGGACACAGTATGAACACCTACAACCAGCTTCCATGGGGAAAAAAAGCCTGCTGCAGTCAGTGTGTTTAAAATGGAAAGACAAAAAAGATAAACCATCTTGCAAATACTAAAAAAAAATGACAGTACCAAAACCTCCTAACGATATGCTAAATAGAGACACCTAATGGATAAAGAAAAACCACACAAACTCCTAAGCTTGTTGGGAATTTTGTCAAACCATTTTATATCAGAAAATGGTATATTAGATACGACAGATTTCTCAGCCCCTTAAACTTGTGATACGAAAAAGGAAAGCCTCAAAATAGCCACCAATGCAATTAATAAAAAATGTACAATACTCAGATTTCATATGGTAATTATCTTGGATACTACCCATCTTCCCCTCATGGATATGCATACCGCTTTTAGTTTTTAGTAGTTGCACAGAATACCTTATTTTTCAGTCATTAACAGATAATGGACTACTACATCTGTCACATACACAGCAAGCAATATACCGGAGAAATATTTAGTATGTAACTAATTTCTCATAAACTCTGAGGGGTTGGGAATAAACAGCAACGTACTTTCAACAAATTTTTCCCGGTTCACAAGATCATAACCTGAGAATCTTATAAAGCATTGAAAATAATATAATCAAAAGGAAAAAATATAAACTTACTACAGCAGAATGATTCTTATGACAAGGAATGGGAATAAGCACACAAGAACACACACAAAAAATTTAAAGTACAGAAAAAATATAGAGTATATAGAAAGCTTCTGCCCTTCCCTTTTGAAATAAAGGACTGAAGACAACCTTACCCATGCAATAATGGCATTCAGGTAAATGAATCAGAGGATGATACCAGATGGAGTTAGAGCTTTCTAGAAAATAACAATGTAACCAACTATACACAAACACATATACACATATATTGACCTACAAATACCTATATTTAGTATATATTCCTGCATTTACAACCACTTAAGTCTTGCTACCTTTTTCCCAAGAACCTAGCAATAACTCTGAGTCAGTCCCCAAAACTGCTACTAGTAACTTGCAAGTTGCTCTTTAAACAGTTTCTGCTTCATCCTCCAGTACTGACTTTCTGCCGACTCTAACGTTCCCATGTACAAGTCCTAGAAAAATAGCAAAGCACCTTCAAGAAGCAGCCCCAGGAACTCCCACAGCTCCAGCTGTTATGATATTAAGACAACAGAGAACTTAATAAGCCATGCCTCAACCAGAACTAGTTACTTTTCTGCAAAAGATTTCATTGCCTGGATTTACAGAACTATGCCACACACAGGGGCTAATGATATTAAAGAATGAAAGATCAAATTGGATTTAAGTATTTCCCATTAGAATTACTTTGCAAACTTTTTTTTCCCCCCACTGTTCCTTCTGATTCAAAAAATACAGACTTTGACAGAGTAAAATGGTTATTTGTTTCTAAGTGTTGAAGCATCTGAAACTGGTAAAATCCCAGTACAGATTAAAAGATTTATGATTATCACCTCTTAATATATCTGATCTTCAAGCCCACAGCAAGATGCCTGGCTGGAAGAGCTTAGAAAAACAAAACAAAAACAAAAACAAAACCCCACAAAATACTCAAAGAGCAAAAAGACATTGTAGCAAGTATACAATCTTATTTCTTAAGTCATAATGTCAAAATTATTTCTAACAAAAACCTAGAAAAGTTAAAAAGCATAAGATGGAAAATAACAGAAAGCTTAGATCTCATTAAGTAAAACAAGCTCTCCATTAAAGTCTAAGTTACACTTAGTTTTAAAAAAGCAGTGAAAAAATGTAAGTCCACTCCATTTCAGGAGAGAAAACATTTTTTAGTCAATCACTTCCACTGATAGAAGAGACAAGAAAAGTATCATTTTTCAAACACATATTGTCCAAGAGCTTGAACTTGAATTGTTTTGTTCTCTAACTAGAAAGATTGTAGTCTTTTCCATATAGAATAAACAGAATTAGGTAAAAGCTTCAGTCAAACATAACTGACAACAATGAGAAGAAAAGACATTGCAAGAATAATCACAGAAAATGCACAAGTATGAAAGACTGCTATTTTTTTCCTGGAAAATTAATTTCAACATATAGCATATAAAATACTTCCCCAAAACAACTTGTAACTACCTGTGATACTGCAAAAAGGAACATTTGCTTAATTGTTGCTTAGATGAAGAATTTTAAGATGAAGAAAACATGAAGAATCTGGAATGTGAACAGGCCTTGCATGTAAAGTTTTATTACTTACTATAAAATCTACACATCCTGGCTGTGTACATATCAGTGAATCCAGTTTTACATAAAGAAATTTCTCTGCCTATTTTTTGAGGGCTACATTGTAGGCAGTGTCTGCATACTTACCTGTATAATTACAGGTATTCTTTATCTCTGAATTGTAAATTTCTGTGTAAAACATAACAATATAAAATAATCAATGCTCAACACTTAAAATCTGGTCCTGCATTTGGGCCTACTGACATGTATTTCTGGATGTGTGGAGTCTCGTTCTCTTCAATGGATCAGGACTGGTATGTGAGGTTTTATTCTAGGCGACTAGTAAATTTCTCTACGAGGGTCTCAGACTGGGGTATTTAAATTCAGCCAAAGCAGCAGATGTTTTGTGTTAGTTCAGTGGCTATTCACGAGCACATATAACAGGTACCAGAGGAGCTGTTAGCAAAGATGGTTCTAATAAAATACTACTACCAACTGTCAACTTTTTACTATTTATCACTTCATGTTCCTAGACATATTCCAGTTTGTTTTCTTTTCTTAGATTAAGAAAATTGATGACACGGAAATAGTGTGAAATGTCATAATTTTAACTGAAAATTCTAAAGACTTCTGAAGCATTAAGAAATAAACATGATGCTTTTAAAAAGCACACAAAATATTTAACTGTCAATAATTTCTGATTTTTATTTGCCATTGATTATGAAGTATTGAGGGAAAGGAATGGATTATTTGGAGCTAGGAAAGTGAATAATCCATTGAAAAATAAACATTTGAGAACAGGATAAAACAGTGAACACTATAAACCATAAAATAATAGAGATATGAAGAGCAGAGGAGAGTAAGAAAATAAAAATGTAGGGTGTGTGATGCAGCTTTCTGGGGTAAGAGTAAAGAGAAGCAGCAGTAATAGCTTTCCATCAGAAGCTGTTACTCCTAGAAACCTGGTATCTGACCTGATTCTTCAGAATACAGATCAGATTTCTATGAATAAGAAATAATGAGTATACTTAAATGAGTTTAAATGAAAGAAACACCATATCTTTACTAAGACACTAAGCTTAGCAGCTTTCTTTTGTAGAGTCTGAGGGAACAAAAAGCTCCTTGGACCAGACCATTGTTCCTTTTTACATGGTTTCCTGAAAAAACGAGTACTGTTGCCTTGCTCGGCTCCTCTTGATCACTTCCAGTAACCAATTCCATCTAAGCCCAGTACATAAGAAAAGGTCTCAAAGATATAACGTTCCTGCAAACTTTGTGAAAGCAGGCAGCTGGATAGGGTGTCTGCTAGCTAAAATAAAATAAAGTGAAGGAAACTTTTACTTAGCAGTGCAGAATCACTTCTCAGCCAAGACCTCTCTTTCAAATTGATTCTCTCTTGTCTAATAAAGGGTGAATTTATACTGCAGACTAAGTATTACTCAATTAAAATATCACTTCACAAACACAAACCCATAGGAAATAAGGATGCATTTAATCTTACAGAACTATTTCTCCAAACCTCTAATTTAAAGTATACTAACAGGCCAGTATGCTGCTCCTTCCTCTCCTTCCTTCTCTCCGGCATGCAGCCAGCCACGCTTATTCTTCTTGCCCTATGAATCCGGCATTCCTGTCTGCACAGCAGCTCAGTACCAAAAAGCCCAATACCTAGCAACTCTCCTTCCCCCTCAGACTATTGAATAACCTGGTAGTGAAAATCGGCTACAGGAAAACGGAGATGTGACCACAGTTCGGGATTTATGCAGAAAGTTGCTGCCCAGCTGCACTGGGAGTGTACTGAGTACCTCTCCCAAAACATATCGCACACCTCCAAAGATGAAGGCAGTGATTCAGTGCCACCCTTTTATTTCCAGATTTTAGCAGATACTAAGGAGAAGTAAGGATGTAGTGATCACACTGAGTTACTGCATGCAGGAACCAAAATGTAAGTGTTCATGGAAATTAAGATCACAGTAACATACATCTGCTGAGTTTAGGCACATGCAGATTTGGGCAGCTGTGAGAGCATTGATTTCCTGGGTTATTTGCTACGATTTAGGCATCAAACTTACACAAGTCTCATTTTAATCACCAAGACAGGCAATCTAGTTTTCACTTCTCTTGATCATCAGGAATCATACACATAAATAATGTCCAAAAGATGGTACGGAATTGAAGTATTTTATCCATCTGCTACTCTTACTAACATTCTGCCAAGAGCTGCAAATAGCTAGAGAAATGCACAATGCGTAAGGAAACGCGCATTTTGTTATTATGCCACAGTTTTCTTTGTATTAGGAAGTTCATTATTTGTCCTTTGGATCAGATGTTAGTTTTAACAGATAGTTGGTTTAAGAACATTTGAATGGGATCAGATGAGAAGTCCAACTGGTTCAGTATCTTGCTTGTGACAGCATCTCTAACGGCAGTCCAAGGCAACGAAAAAAAGAACATAAAAAGCATACCGTAATTCTTTCCCTTGAATATTCCCCCAGCAATCAGTATTTTGTGTTTGCGTAAGACTGAGACTGTGTTCATCTCCTGAACTTAAAGTTGTCTTCATAATATTTTTCATCAGAAGCTTACGCTGCTGGTGACTCATATAGAGTCCAGAAAGGTAGTAGTTCTACGCTTCTCTTTAAATAAGTGACCCCTCTGTACTATCTAAAGGAAAGAACAGATGAGCAGATGCACCAAAATGCTTTCATGAAAAAGTTTTGTTAAGATGTTAACTACCACAGCCCTGAAAGATGGCACACAGAAGTCCAAGTTCAGCTATTAGAAAAGAGGTCAGATATTTTTCAATTTATTCCCCACTAAATTACTGNATTGAATCTTTCTGGAAAACATTACACAGTCCTGTATATATGTTACAATTGGACAACAGTGTTATTAACAAAAGATGGATCACATAACATCTGTTATTACTGCAACGTATCGATGCAGATTTTAAATGGAAAAAATGCCCTGTCAGACTATTGTATGATACTATGCCTCGCATGACAATTTACTTAACTTTATTAACAATCTTTACATTTAAGCTGGGATAAGAGCAAGTTCATAAACAGTGTTAACACTAGTGAAATAGAAAAGAACTTTGCCTTCCCAACTAACAATAGTTTGAGAAGCATTAATATTTTGAACCCTGAGTTTCCAAAATCTACTGTTCAAAACTAACTCAGTGAGAGACTGCAGTTCGTGCTTGCAGGAGAATAGTGGGAAGGTATCCCACAAATTTGTTCAGATCAATGTAGCTCTTGACGTAGACATCGGTATTGCATCAGCACAAAGCTGTGACCAATTTAACTCGTTGTGTTAAGATGCACAATGTATCAGCTCAGACTAAACAATATGCTAATTCAGTGATATTATTTTTGAGACCCCAGTCAGTGTCTTTGCACTTCAAATATGACATAATCAGCTTGATTGACCCTCATTTTAGGTTCAGGAAAAATCTTCTGGGTTAATTATCATATTGTTTACTTATGATGGATAGGTGGCTTTTGTGTAGCAATGATTATCTGGTATATCTAGCTGATTTCAGTGCTAATAATAGCTTGCTCTAAGAAGTATTAAGATACTGTATTGATTTCAAAAAGGCTGTATCGTTGTGCCAATATACATGAAATTCTATTAGTAAAGATGACTGGCAACATTTATCTAAAAAAGACCCCTGTTTTCCTGTGACTATCTAAACTATGACTTAGCTAAATACTAAAAATCAAGACCTAAATATTCAAAAGCAATCAGAAATGTGAATTCTAAAATTTTAGACACAAGAAAAAATTTCCAGAGAGTAAGGGTTCAGAAACCTTGGTCACTTTAAATATCGCAAACTGCATATTCGTAACTTGAAGACAGAAATAAAAATCAGATGTCATTTTTTTTAAATCTTGAAAATAAATCTATTTTAAAATAATTTGCCAGATTGTCACTATAAGTTCTCCTACTTATTCCATTCCAGTAACCTGGTAAATCTTTGTAGTCTGCTAAATTTTCTGTACTGCTCCGCTTTACTGAGCAGTATAGAGGTGTTCTCTGTTGGTAAATACCTAGAAAGTTGAATGACAGTTGAGCAGTGACATTTATTCTCTTTTCCAAGTCTCTCTATAAGTTTCTGACTGGATTTTTTTTTAGTTGTTTCTACATACTTTATGGTATCGTATCTTCAACAAAAAAAAAAAATTAAACTTTAATAGGCCAATTCCTCCTCCAGGTGAAGTCTAAACAATTTTCATCATTTCAACCAGCAATACTGTCTCTGGTGTTCATTATGCTCAAACAAAAAAAGAGATCTCTTTCTTTCTATTAGTAAAGGAAGAATTTACTCTCAAATATCTGATTATTCGAATGTCTGCTCCAGTGACACTGGAATAAAACTAAAAATTTTTGTCATGAATTTAAATGATCGGATCTCAGGCATTGTTTGGGTTTTTTTTCCTGAGAACCATATTTGTTGGTGCACCAGGACAAGGGACTATGCAAGAGCTTTTCCCATCAAAGTGCAAGGGCGAGCCCTATATGCTCAAAGTTGCAAGGGCTACTTATAGTTTGCCCTTTGGTGAAACACAAATACAATTAATTCAATGCACCTTTGCAAATGCATTTTTTTCCAAAAGGAATCATGATAAGAGGGGACCATTGCCTCAGTCCTTTCTCTAAGATGGGCTGCCACAATCTCCTGGAACATTCAGCTTGTATTTGCACTCAGTGTTGAACAGGGAGATGTTCTTCTTCTAATTTAGTCTACAACGGATAGCCATATACTGAAAACCACATCAATCTGAGCAGGGGATAAATTAAAATATTTTTGGAGTGTTGTTTTACTGTATAAGGTTGACTAAAAATGGTTAGCTCTAAATATAATTACAGCACAATTTTATGGCTTTTATCAACTTCCTGGAAACTATTAGATCTAATCTGTTATATAATAGCATTATACAATTTTCATTTTTCAAAAATAGCAGTTTCCCTATTTTGGTAAGTACTGTTAAATCTATTAGAATATACAACATGCAATTAGATGTGATTCATTACTTATGCCCACTAGTTAATTTGACGCACATTTTCAAATACAGTTTTCATGATAATGTATTTTCATTTCTGTACTTTAAGCTTGATGTGAGACAGTTATCAATTTATTCTCACTGCTCTCTACTTCCATTGTTCCACACGTCAGACTGACAACAAGGGAAGTTTAATGTACTTCTAAGTCATATAAACACACCTGGCAAATTACAGTACAAAACTCTCATCAGGAAACCTGAGAAATCTCTAAAAAAATTATAATACCTTGAAGCTTCTAGGAGTGTGTTTACTAAAAATACTGTAGACAGCATGAAATATCAGGCACTTTACGAAGTGGAAAATTACTCCAGTGGCAGACAGAAAAACTTCCTCTCCTCTCTTCTGAGGAAGAAATCTGCCTCTGGAGATGCCAGATCTAGTCTTCAGGCACCATCAACACCATCCTATCTTGTAAAACCTTTCTCTGCATAAAGGATAGTACAACTCATATTAAGATCACAGTACAGACATCTAGAAATAGAATCATAGAATCGCTGAGGCTGGAAGGGACCTTTAAGATCATCAAGTCCAACCATTAACCTACCCTGACAAAAACCCACGTCTAAACCATGTCCCTAAGTACCACACCTACCCTTTTCTTAAACACCTCCAGGGATGGTGAATAGCAAGAAGCCCAAAACCGTACTCGAGGTGGGGCCTCACCAGTGCCGAGTACAGGGGAATGATCACTTCCCTAGTCCGGATCACCACACTATTCCTGATACAGGCCAGGATGCTGTTGGCCTTCTTGGCCACCTGGGCATACTGCTGGCTCAACAGTGAATCATAACAGTAGCATTATTTTCAGTTATCATACAGACCTAGCCCTTTGAAGGCTAGATACCAGATACTGGGAACAAAACTCATCATTTTTTCTCCATGAGAGACAGTTCAGAATAGTTCCTTTGTGCAGTAATGTAAAGTTTGCTATTACAAACTTCTGCCAGCATATCTGCTTCAGCCATATTTATTTAAGTGGCTCCTGTCAAAACAAAGATTACATCATTTTACACCCATGTTTTACAAATTAGGTAGCCAGGGCATCTGCAAAATGAAGGTTAAGCTCATTTACTTTGGCAAAGCCTTTGAGATCAACAGATGAAAAGTGGTATACAGTTGCCTCAATGCATTGGCTAACAGCTCAGCCTCAGACAACATGTACTGATGTCTACAGACATTTTTAAAAGCATTTGATTTTACTGGTTCCTATTATGTTTTGTAACACCTTTAAAGAGAAAGGTCTTCCTTTCTTCGCTATTCACTTGTCCCTGGGGTAAAACAAAACAAACCAAACCAAACCCAACAAACCTAATAGGAAATAGTTTTAGAAATAAGTTTTTAGTCTAGTTAGCTAAAAAGGTAGCTCTGTGACACCCAGATCTGACAACCTCATCCCACACAAGGAAATAAGTATCATGGTTGATGAAATCTAAATGGATGAAGAAAAGCTTCAGGGCTATATGACTGTGTTGTTACTGAGTTCGAAGAAACAGAATGATGGGAAATCACAATAAATCTGTGCAAAAGATGAAAAAGGTAGTGATGACAAATAGAAGTGAACTAAAGAACTCAGTTCAAATTTGAAGACCTCAATGCAGAACTCCTTTGAAGAATGAGTATTTTTTAAAATGTCCCTCGCAAGTCTAGAAATACGCTAGTTATAACAGATGTTTTGTGTAAAAGATGTTTCTGGAGCAGTACATCAAGTGACCACTTCCACAGACTGCTCCTGTTTCATTTGAAAAGTCATCTCTTTCCCCACCTCCTTTCAGGAATCTCACTGGATGCTCAACAGAACTTCTTTATGTTGGCCGTTGGAAACTTGTTCATACCAACTTGGTTTTAGACATTTTTTCAAGTCCTAGAGAATCTTGGAGGCTCCTGGAGAATTTAAATGACAGTAACACATCACCGGTGTGCTTTAATGACATATAAGTGAGAAAAAACTGCACTAAAATTCATACAGTCCAAAGAGATTTGAACTTTAGATTCTGCAAAAAGTAGGAAGATTTCCTTTTCTGTTACACAGTTGAGGAACATAGGTATAAGGATGAGCTGAGCTCCTGAAATCGTACAGATAAGCTATATAGATTGAGAAACTGAATTTGAGCCATTGCCTTTGTATCCTTTTTGCTAATGACATCTCTGTATTCTAAGTTGCTAAATGAGGATCTGAGATACTCAGGACACTTTTTTCTTCCATTATATAAATATTACTATAAAATTCTGGGGAGGAAAAATATCAACAGATTTTTTTTATTCAGAAATCTTTTAAGTCATGCTAAGTATCCAATAGTCATCCAAAAATTTTCTTTTTGGCAGGTTACACTGAGGCAAAGAGCACAAAGCACTGAGAAAATGAGAAGGGGATATTAATGAGATAAGACTGGACAAAATAGTATACTTTTGGAAATCACAGATGAATTTTATCAGAGATACACTTTCTTGAATGATTATTGTAATTCTCAAATTACACTGGGTTAAGCCAGCTATTTTTAGACACCTGTTTGAACATGTGGCATTTGAACATGTGGTTTACCCTCAGAGCACCTCTGTGTGATGCCCACATTCATATCCACACAGATCTTTGATAGGCTTTCTAAATTTACAGCCTCTAGACAAGCCATGAGAAAAAGAGTTTTGCTAACTAGCGAAGCAGGAGCCCAGCATTGTTTCCCAACCATAGACAGTGTGAGTTGGAGAATGATAGCTGGCCTCACAGTATTATACTCTTTTCTAATTAACCCCTTTTGTTCAAACACTGTCAACTACAAATCCATGCAGTGGTGGTAAAACAGATATTCTGTTTTTAAAAAATCTGCACCAAAACGTTTGTGAAATAGTTTGGTCAGAGGTTCCTGCTAAGCTTCATATTGGATTGCAGAGCTGTGCTTTCCACTTCCCCGCATCAAATCCCCTTCACATTTGATACTACCAACATATAGTTCACTAAAATGCTGATAGCCAGAAATTTATCCTCCAACATCTAGAGTATGTGTTTATCACATATTCTGTGATATCACCTTAAAAGCACTGCTTCTCTCCAGGACTGTGCATCATCTTTTCCCTCTCACTCTTTGAACAAACTCTTCCTTGATGTTGCCTCATGTCTATAGTCTTCTCCCAGCCAGACCTTGGTTCTAAACCCAGTACACATTTATCCTCAATAGCTCTTAGAGCCTGACTTACTTCAGTCACATTTCTGTGTCCCTCCTTGTCCAGCAACCCTTCATGGATTTCCTTGACAGTCCCCATACCAGGAAGTTGCATTGCCTTTCAATACCCTGACTCCGCTTCGCACCGTGGTGCCCCCACCACAGCTTTATAATGTCCCTTTTTCACGGAAGTTTTTTGCTCCACCACAGCCACTGGTCAACAAAACTATTCCTTTTGGAAAAAATACCTTCAGTCTACAGCTGGACTAATACAATCCTTCAGTTGTACCTACGCAGTTCATATTACCACTGCACACCACACGTCAGAAACAATTTATGTACCCAAGAGTCAAAAAGCTTTCAGCTCAATTGTTATTGGACGTAGGGTCTTTTTGATGAAGTATCACATAGGAGAAGCAAAGATAATAAATAGAGACCACATAACAGAAATATTTTGAGCATAAGTTCCGTTTTGCTTGTATTCGGCCCCTTTCTTCCTCAGTTTCCTACTGCCCTATCCTGTCAACTTCCCGGGATCCACAAGGAATTCTATTGCAAAGAAGTTGTTAGGTCTTGAAAAGGCTGTCTATGTTGCTAGGAATTAAAAGGGTAACAGTTAAAATGATTAACTTGACACAATATTTGTATTTCTACTGTTATGATTATTCATTGTATTAAGACAGAGACTAAAAGCCCTGTTTTATGCTCTACAAGATCAGAAAAAAAACAAAACCAAAAACAAACAAAAAAGTGTTTTCACCAGAGATCATGCAATCTAAACATAAAGAGACAAGAAATGGGATTCTCCTTGTAAAACAATGAAAAAACATAGTGTGATAGGAAGAGATCTCAAGGATATCAGCAGTCTAAATGTTGTCAACCCATGTAGCAATGTAAAAACAGTTCTAAGGAAGCATTCTCTGGGAATAGTAAAGGTCTCCTGAGCTGCAAACCAAACATGGGGAAAAGTTTAATAAGGATGGCTGAAAAATTAGCAAGTGAGCAATGAAAGCTGGAGTTTAATGAGGATACAAAGTAGCTCATAGCATAAGAGTAGGTACAGAAAGTATGTACAGATGATGAGACAGGAGAGAAGACAGTTGGAAGCAGCAAGATGCTTTTGTGCAGCAGTAAGTATTCTTACTACTATTTTTTCTGGCCTACTATGGATGCAGATAAGAACTGCAGAATTTATGGATTTACATTTTATGCAAGACTGAACATGTGAACTCATACAGTACATTATGCTGTTTCTAGTTTGACTTTGCAAAAAGCCCAAACTGAGTTTATAGTATGAATATTTATCACTATTCTGTTTTATATAATATATACATAGGTTTATATATAGGTTGGAATTCTTAATATCGAGTCAATTCCATGGAATTTTACTGACTGGAATCCACATGATCTACTTGTGAAATATTTCCTGGAAAGCACTACTGAATGTAAACACATTAGAGATTTCTATCAGATATTCTCATCATCATTATTCCACTGGCATATATCTTTCCGTGGAGAAACAGGTAAATTTGGAATTCAAAATATTATCAATAACTCTCTTTCCACTCTCAATATTTGTTTCTTTTGGTTAACCTTATTCTTTGCCAATTGAATTAAAATAATTACTTGAAAGGGAGATACCCTGGCATATGTATCCATTATTCCTCCTAGAATGTAGTACTTCCACTGGTTTTCATGTGAATTGTGCATATGAAAGGCTGCATTATTAGGCTAGATTAAGAGAAGACATTTGGAAATACTTAACTCATCATACCACTTCAGAACCTAATATTTATAATGGTACTTGAGTCTGGAGCAATATAAATAAAAGCACAAAATACTACTCCTGAAAATATATTACAGATGGATTTTTCTTAACTTTTTATTAGCGATATCACTAAAAATTGAACTGAGTTAAAACTATTTTCTTAGCTTTTTGATATAAGAACAAATTGAGAAATATAGATCAGATCACTCAAAAAAACTTGCAGTATTCCTCAACATGGGAAGTTACAAGCCAGTAAGAAGACTGTAAAAGGATTACATTCCAAATATATAAAACACATGGTCCTTAAAATTTTCTTTGGTAGCTACTATGTCTTCACGACCAGATTATATTAACCCTGATCCCCTGGAAACATCGCAAGTCATCTTTAATTCTTCAGACACATGACTCTTGCATTTTGGCTTTGGAAATGTTGTTCTCCTCCCATGCCATGACAATTCACGGGTACTACGAATTATCTTCCTCTGACCTAGGAATGACAGCAGGCTATTCCTTCCCCAGAGCTAAAAATGAATTGACCTCCACTTTAACAGAGCAGGTAGACAACAATTTGCTCTTTCCTAGATACATAGCTCAGATGTAGAATAAATCTGCTAGGCTAGTTAGAACGAGCTAACTTTCTAAGTTTTGTGGTTGTGGGTTTTTTTTAACTAAAACATACTGTTCATCTTTGCTGCAGTTAACTCTGGGCCTTAATTTTTGGTTGCCACTAACACCCTTGCCACTTCCACAAAAAAGTTTTCTCACCTGAGTGTTGTAGCGCCTCAAACTCAGATTGTTCAGTCTGGCTGGGTTTCATCTTTTCATATTGTACTAGATTGTATCCTGGATTAATAAATGTCATTGCACCCATAATGTGCAAGTCCTATTGTTCAGATTATCTTCAGAAAACAACAGAAGTGACAAACTACCTTTCATTAAATGAAATTATAGAACTAATAAGGCAATTAGATTCATGCCTTAGTCTGGAGCAGTGCATTTCAAGAAAGAAGAAACAGGAAGAGGCCAGAGGAGAGCAACAAGAATTAAAGATTTGAAGTATAAAGAAAACAACTAACTGGGATTGGCTAAGAGAACACAGTGAAAACACAACAGAATCTCAATTAGGTAAGTCTTCTGCAAAGAGGACAATAAATTCCCTGCAATCACTGTGCAAAAAAAATAACAGTTCAAGTAATTTACTTTCAGCAAGTTACGTTTAAGATCAGAAATCAGGAAAAACTTTCTAATGGAAAGAATAGTGCAATGCTGGAAGACATCGCTTGGGTAAGTAATCATAAAAAATCTTTACGAAGACAGGCAAGCATTCATTAAAAAAGAGAGATTTTATTGATCCTGGCTCCAAAAGGAGAGTGAAGGGGTGGGCATGACACATTCTTGGAGTCCTTTTCAGTATGATTCTGTAATTAAGTGACTGAAGAAAGGTAGCTATGTAGCAACAGTGATACTGTATCACAGTACCACTTGCTGTGGGATCTTGACTTGGAACGAAAGTCTTATTCTGCAAAAGACTCAATCAATTTCTTCACCTAGACAATCACCTAGATAGTGATGCAATCTTCTAGCTATGCATCACCTAGCTACATTGATCTAATCTGCAGCTTCTTTATTCAACAGTTCAGCAATAATTACTTTCAGGACCAGACTATACATAAACATGATGTCTAATCTGGTCACGGTATATAGCACTTTGTCAGCCAAAAGGAATTACTTAGTAACTTGTCCCATGGCCTTTAAGGCCAGAAAACACTAGCAAGAGCTGCTAATAACACCAAATTCCAGATGTAATCTTTGGTGAAAAATTTGTAAAGGAATTAGCTTCAAAATATTTTGCTTCAAAAATCTGTATGTCCTCAAAATTCTTAATCCCACATCTGTATTTGACTATGAAGTTGGGATCTTAGGTGGTTTGGGGTTCTTTTACATTTAAGCCTAAAACTTATATTGGTAGACCATCTTTAATAATTAGAATCACAATCCTTTAAACACTGCACAATAATATGTTTATTTCAGAGTAGTCTTTGGAGAGTTAACACAAAATAAGTAAATAACCTTCTCTAGTCAGATATTTTGTTTTCCAGTAAAAATTTATGATTGTTTTAATGTACAGCTGCCAGTCTAGCGACTAAGTATGGAAAAAGTAACATTTTCCAATTTCATTTCAGTATTGTTGGGTTTTATTCTATAATAAGCAGCATATAGAAGTAGGAAAAATGCATAACTGTACAAATCCCCTACATTAAAATCACCTCCTGTAACACCATGTAAATGATCCATGGAAAAAAGAACAAACCTGCATTATGACTCATGTTTTGGATGATGAGAACTGAACTGTTAGAAAAATAGCATGTTTTCTAAAATATGCATATTGTAAAGACCATGACAGCTGAAATAGATACAACAGCAATATAGCAAGCATCAGGTGTTCTCAAAGTTTCTACAAATGCCAAAGTAGCTCCCATTCAAAACATCCTAATTTGATAGAAGTTACGAACACCTGCACTCCAGATAAAATCCTTTAAAATACATTTAACGTCTCCTACTGGAGATTGCTCTCTGATGGTGTGTACATTATTGTCCTTCTCACAACTTTTAAAAAGAGGCACAAAACACAACTCCACCTTCACCTTCCGATCAGTGAAGTTGCCAAAAACAGGAGTCCAAAGTGAAATGAGCCCCCCGTTTGCCCCCTTGGGCTGTCCGCAGAGTACTCACCATGGCGGGCTAGTTTGGAAGACTTTCTTCCCCTCCCCCTGCACCTATGCACAATGAGGGAGAATGGAAAGCAGTTTCAGCATTAAATTTGAACTTCCCCGCTTTTGTTACCATGAGTCACCACCTTAACATTATCTCAACTGTAGACTTTTATCTGTGAATATCTAAGCCCTGTCTTGTGGAAAACTAATTACTGAGCCACTGAGAGGCTTCATAATGTCCTGCATTTAAGTCCTGAACATCATACATAATGCATAGGAAGCAGTCTCTGCACTCTGATTACAGAACACTGTCATTAAGAGAGCAAATTAAAGATGTGAATAATTCACTGGCTGAGCTTATTGTCAGTGCTGCATTGTGAAATTAGAATTTCTAATAAGTACTGCAATTTTTTTAACCCAATTAACACAGAGAACATCTTGAGTCTGATTAGTACAATAAAAATTATTACCTTATTCTTTTGCTTCACAACAGCCAAATTAAATACTGTACTTAATTATGCAGCATTCATCGCTTCTGTGCTAGAAATAATAATAATAAAAAAATCTCACTATTGCTTTAATAAGGCTTCCAATATTTAGAGTGCAACTGAAAAATAGAGCATATGAATCTCCAGCACAATTTCTTATCGCAAAGTTACTGGCTTTTTTTTTTTTTTTTTGCTTTTTTTTCTTTTAGACTTTGAAAATCGGTTTTAATATCAGCAGTCAACCATGATGTCACTGCCAAAGTCCTCTCTGGAAACAAAAACGTATTCGGAAAAAAAACCCACAAAATGACCCTTCCGAACAAGCTCTGAATATATATTGTGAATTAACTTTCTCTGGGTTGATGTGAAGACAGAAAAAAAACCATTACCACTTAGTGAATTGAAACCTAACACACAAATATACAAACATAGACATATATAAATATATACACACATATATATACACATCATAGTCTTTTTCAGACAAGATGCTCAGGAAATATACTAGGAAAAAGCAGGAGCTGGATCAGCTCTCTTACCTCAGCTCCCTCTTGGCACGGGATAGATAACATCCTTTCATCCTAGAAAGGAGAAAAGTCCAATTCAACATCCAGCGTGTTGATTTTCCCCCACACGGTGCCTGCTGCCATGTTAAATAAAGAAAATGATCACTGAGGATGCAGCTTTTGTCTCCAAATATTTTAATACTGCCTTTTAGTGTCAAGGACCCCAGGAGCCTTAGCACATCTGGCAGCAGACACCACTGGCTGCAGCTGCTGCAACGGGCTTTTTCCTTAACCTTATTTCATTCCCAGCTCCTTTTTCTTCCCCATCCTGGGTAAGTTTAATCACCGAGCATGGGTGGGGAAAAAAAAAAAGAAAAAAAAAAAAAGGAAAGGTGGCATTGTAATCACGAGCTTTCTTGGTTTTGTCCTAGAGACAGGGACTGCTGCAACCACCTTGCATCTTTGTCTGGTTATTTTAGCATGTGCGTGCAAGAGGAGAGGAAAAAAAATAAAAGCTGAAAATTATTCAAGCATAATGTAATAGACATAAAGAGAGACAAAAAGACAGAGAGGAAGAGAAAGAAAGAGAGGGGAAGAGAAAGAGGGAGAGAAAGGGAGGGAGAGAGGAAACAGAAAGACTAAGAGAGGGAGAGGGGGCTGTCAGTGCAGATAAATCTGCATATGGAAATCAGGGTTATCCTGGGTACAGTTTTATTTAACCATGATGTACTGTTTTTTTAATTAGACAGGAATTTAAAGAAGGAAATGAGGGATTCTTACAGACACAGGAGCAAACGAAGCATTTTTAATCACAGGAGAGTTTTCACAGCAAGCTGTAGCAGCCACAGCAAAACTTTCTATAGCAACTTTCTTGTTAGAAACAAGTTTCCTGCACTGCTGCTAATTTACACCAAAAAACCCAGGCAAAACTGGAAGAGCACTTTGAAATGAAATCAAATGAAGGCAATCCAAAACACTACAATAATTATTAAAAAGACCCAGAACCCGCTAGATGCACAGTATGCATTTTAAGGTAAGTTATGCCAGGCAGAGGCTTTAGGGCTTTTTCCCTGGCCCCCTTATCCAGCGGTGACCGTCATACCCAACAAAGGCACTTCGGTAAATGAAAAGAGCAAAACCCAGCTTGAATTACAGATGTACCCATGCCCGATGAGGAGAACTGCCTGCGTCTCTGGGACGGGAGTGGTACCTGACAGACAGAGGAAGGTTGGATCAGGGTCCGTAAGGGATCAGGGAAGACCAGGACCTCTCACCCATGGCTGTGAGGAAGCATGGGGAGCAGTGAACCCAGCTGGCTGAGGAGGAAGAAGATGAGGCTCAGGTACAGGCTGGACAAGAAGGAAACCGAAGAAAGGTTTCTTTTGGTTAGAAAAGGGCTACAAAGATGATTAGGGGACTGGAACACCTCTCTTATGAAGATAGACTAAGGGAATTAGGTCTCTTTAGCCTGGAAAAGAGNAAAGGTAGCGGGCAGCTGAAGGGCAGGAAGACTAGGGCAGCGTCTGAGCCGAGGCACTTACTAGCTGTGGCAAGATGGTGGCATTCAGGTGACAAATGGCCAGGAACAACTTGTGGTGGCTGGGACCCACTGAGGGGAGCTACCCAAGTCCTGTGGGCTGAGGGGAGGCAGGGGGGAGCGACTGCCAGGAACCCCCACCTAAATTACAATTAGTGGGCCAGTGAGAAGCACATGGGGAACAAACAGGGACGGGGAAATGTGGGCACGGCACGGCTGAGGGGAGCAAGCGGCAGAAGGCGGGAGCGGCAGAAGGCAGGCACGAGTCCACGCTGAGNCGCCTGGCGGGGAGCCGCTGAGGGCGCCCGCGACGCTCCGCCCTAAGGCGGCCATGGGGAGGGTGGCGGGGAGAGCGGAAGGGAGCGGGCGGGCAGCTCCCCCCCGGCTCCCGGGGCGGAGGAGAGGCGGCCGGCGGGGGAAGGAAGGAGGAGCGGCCGGCGGCCAATGGGCGCCGCGGCGCTTGCGCAGTGCGGGGCTGGCGCTGGGGCGCGGGATCTACGGAAAAGTGTCCGGGCGCGGAAGGGAAGCGGCGCCTCCGCCGGCGCGCAGGTACCGGGCCGCCCTCCCTACCCACACCCCCCTGTCCTGTCCCGGGTCTGTCCCGCTGCGGCCTACTGGGGCTGGCGAGTCCCCCCGGCCCGGCCCGGCCCGGCCCG
>VXBO01004045.1:108165-119307 GCA_013400135.1 Rhinoptilus africanus
AGCACTGGAACAGGCTGCCCAGAGAGGTGGTGAATCTCCGTCTCTGGAGACATTCAAAACCCGCCTGGATGGGTTCCTGTGCAGCCTGCTCTAGGTGACCCTGCTCTGGCAGGGGGGTTGGACTAGATGATCTCCAGAGGTCCCTTCCAACCCTGTGATTCTGTGGTTCTGTGAAAATCATAAAAGACTGTGGGCTATGCAGTGCAACCCAAAAGATTACGCTAACACTCAAGTAAGTGGTGGATAAGACGCTGATGGAATTATGGGAAGAAGTAAATTTTGTGTCCCAGATTTTTAATATTATAGGACTTAATAATAAGTTTCTAAGCAGTGTGGTGCATATCTTAGCCATCACCAGATAAAAATTGATAAGTATAGTTATTACAACGGTGTTGTTAATTTAGAAGGCTCTAGCTTCAGAATATATGAATAAACTTTATAAGATTTCTTTGAATGAGATTGTGCTACCGATATAATTAAAGTTGTCTTTTAAAGATTTTAAATCCTTTTTTTGTGCATAAAGAAAAGTGAAGGTGAAGAATCAAATACTGTAAATGCTGGATGCAGCACTTTCTTCAGTTGTTTGGATTAGGATAGCTTCAGCAATCTCTTCAGATACAGTTACTCAGTGTTTGAGTAATTCAATGTAGATGTTTAATCTGGTCAATGCAAATACACAGATCACCGATAATCCTCTTTGCTACTGATAATCCTCAGGATATACGGCACATACAGAGAGTGGATGGGAGAGGAGCTTTTTTATGATTCCACAAATATATGTGCTATATTCCATCATTCCTTTGATTGTAATAGATTCTTCCATCCCTTTAGGGTATGACCAAGGGCATGATGTGAAACAACGTTAATAGGGTCTGTCTTATCAAAACACGGTGGCATAGATGGCTGGACCTATATTAAAAGCAGTATTATTTAGCTTTGCTTGTTTGATGCAAGCTTTGACTTCACTGTGATAAAAAAATAAATAAGTAAATAAAAAGAATCTTATAATGAAGGAGATCGGAGGATAACTTAGTTAAAAGAAACAGTGTATCCCTTTCAGCATTAGTCTGATCTGTTTATTAACATAAAATCACTGGGCAGTGAGGCAGTGATGTAGTTGATCTCTTGAATTAAATAATTTTTTTTCTGTAATATAAACTGCTCTGTAATTGTAATAGAGATGAACATAAGGCATAATATATTTTATTGTGGTTTTTAAGTTATTCAAGCTACACATGTTTTAAAACCTACCAAACTGGTAGGAATAATGGATTTCAGCTAACTCTTGGCTGTGAGAGTTTGGTTGCTAAGCTGTCTTTTGGTGTGACAAGTCCCTCTGCAAAGATATTCTCTCTTTCAGTTCATATGTTCAGCCATAAAATGGAACACTTTCATTTATAGACTGATTGACAACTGAAAGTAGGAAAACTCCTTTATCCATTGTAGAAATACTATGTGTTAAATACAAGTTATAATGATTCATGAGAACAAGGTACCTGTAAATAGTTCAATTTTAAAAGTACAGATAATATCTATATTTACATGCATGCTTACAGGAACCTAATCTTTTTTAATGTGTCTGTAAATGTTATAGATTGTTATTTAATATTTTCAATATTGTCATTAATGATATTGTACATCAGAACTGCAAGTTAAAAATATTAATTGCACAGCAAAAAGAATTCTTACCTGTGATTTCTTTTTTGTGACTGAAGATGTGAGTGAAAGTGAGTAAGAGCTATGTAACCATTTAAATGTGTATATTAAGACAATATATCTTTGATCCATAAACAGAAGTATTGTCTTAACTGTTAGAATACTTATTTGCAAATTAAAAGATTTAGTGATTAACAGCCATCAGGATCAATCTTTGAGGTACAAATTGAATTTACTTATTTAACTGATGATATCTTTGTTATGCTTCTCATGCCTAGTTTGTGCTTTTATTTTATCAGCCCACTGTATTCTGTCTTTTGTCAATTCAGTGGCGAATCTTATTTTTTCCTATGAGGCTCCTTTCTGACACCATCTAACCTTCAGCCTCAACAGCCCTCTCATAAAGTCCTCCTGCTTTAGACTTCCTTCCTTTCTACATGGTTGAAATGCTTGAGAAGTTCATGCAGAAATTCATCCTTGATTTAAAAAAAACCCCAAAACCACAACCCACGTAAATGGCTGAAGGTAATCTTAGGTAGCTGACAGGATTTTATCCAAGGAAGGAAGAGCTAAGGGAGATAATTTTAATGCGTGCCTGTCCTTTAATATGCAGGTTACTACCAGGGGCTTTGGGTCCTTTTAGGCACTTCCTAGTTTTCAATTTATTTATTTTTTTCATAAGAACATTTGATCTGGGTTGGATCCAACTATCCTGTTTTTGAATCTTTCGGTAGTTGCTGCTTTGACTGTATAAGAAATGAGGCAGAGAGCTCCTTCCTCAGTTTATGCAGTATTTTCTTTCAAAAGTCTGTCTTACACAGTTGCGCTTTTCATGTATTCAGTTTAGCACCATGTTATCTCTGTGGAGACTATACTTGAGACCACTTGAAAATAACAGTTGTTGCAGAACATGGCTGAGTGCTTACCTATGTTACAGCTTTTTTTTAATTTTAATTTGCAGTGGTAGTTAGCAGTTTCTTTAGAAGTGCTCTCCCCTCCCAAAAACTTAGTTAAGTTTTAACTTTTCTAGAGACACTTTCTCCTTTTGCTCTACTGCATTTGTTTCTGTTTATCTTTTATGCTCAAGTTAAGTAGCAGACCACCTGAAGCAGGAAAAGTTGCTGACAGAATTTACTAGTGCTCATTCACAAACGAATTCATTTATTGTATACTGAGCGTATGCCACGAGGACTAGCTTTCAGGTTTATTCTGTGGTCAGATACGAAGCTGAGTTACACTTATGGAAAGAACACTTACAAGGAAAGGCTTTCAGGGGTTTTGTGTTTGTAATTGTTTTTTTTCTTCCCATGGTATTTAGCTAATTTTGTATTTGTTTTTACTGTGTTTTAATAACAAGCAAAAATTCTATCGATTGTCGTCTGGTCACACTTATGTCTGTTGCTTTCTGATAATGCTCTTTCATAAGTCACATTTCTGTAAGCTTTTTCAGAAACACAAAGCAAGGAACAGCTCTCTCTCTGTTCTATTTAGACCTTACTAAAATGTAGTTAAACAACTTTTACCTATATAAATACTATAAACCTTTGTATTCCTTCAATTAGGAAACAGATACAGAGACTGGAAAACCTAGTACAAATGAGTTCATCCGATATTGGTAAGTTTAACACATTTAATTTGATATTGAGATAGGTGTCTGATTACCTTTTCGTTATGGAAGTGTATTATCACAGATCGCACTTGTGCTTTCACTCTTGACCAAGGGCTCACGGAGTGTGCCACAGAACAGCATATAGCCAGCATAAACCTGCACTAAGGGTACAAATATAGGCAACCAAGTGGTGTAAAGCAGTGTGAAAATAGGTAGCGGAAATGTTGTCAGTTTGGAACCAGATCTGCCTGTCTAGTAGCTGCACAGGGCAATTCTGACCTCAGTGAGGAATTTCGCATTAATTTGACTTGAACTAAATGTCACTCCTAAGGTAGAATGACCTTGTAACTTCTTAAACTAAAAATGGAAAGTTGCATCAAAACTCCCAATGACTATTTTAGTTACAAAGGTCGTGGTTGGGACTCTTTTCAGTGTTCTCTTGGCTTACATTTAAACAAGCTAGTTATATTCACTTAGTCTAGAGTTATTTAGAAACTTAATTTATCTTTGCTGCAGGATCAATAAAATGAGATCACTACAAAATGCTTTATTTCAATTAAATACTAAGGCGTGAGAAGCAGTATGTTTCTGAAGGATTACTATTGCAGCCTTGGGCTTATTGTAGGTTTGAAGGCTGAATTACTTAGCAAAGTTGAGAAGTTCAGTAATTACTCAGAAATAAACTGGCTGTAGTATCTTCTCATTACAGACAAATTGTTAGTGTTCTAAGAGTACAAGTGAATATCTTATTATTTTGGTTTGATACTGTCAAGCTCTGCCTTTTAAATCATTGGTATGAATTTGTCATCAAGCTTTTTTCATGCTGACTGTGTCTTAAAAGTCTAATTTTCTTGACAGTTAATACATAAGTGGAAATAGCCTTATTTTAAATTCAAATTTGAACTTTTATATGGTAGCTGGACACCAATAAACTGTTATGTAGTTCTTTTTCCCCTTAAATTTAAGCATCTGCTTGGTTCTTTTCTCTGTATCTTGTTCTTCCTTTTGTCAAATAAGCTAGAAAAACAAAAAACTGTCGAATTTTATGCTTTGCACCAGGCTTTCTTCGTGACTTAGAGCAAGTCACCGATATATCCATGACTTAGTTCCCCCTTGATACAAGCAGGCTAGTAGTAGAGGAGTGTAGTGAGGATTAAACTATTTAAAATGATCAGGCAGTATGATGTTAGGTATTACTGATGTCTTAAATAAATGCACTGTTACCACTGTTTAAAACCTCTTGTTGGAGTTCTCGCTCAGTAAATCTTTGTTGTGTGTATATGTTTATACAGATATCAATATCATTTTATTTCCTATCAGTGAGCTTTTTTCCTATTAATGAGCTTTGAAGACTTTGTACTGAGAACTGTATAATGTGGAAGCGATGTAAAATCTTTTCTTGTGCTCTGTTGGTTTGCCTTTTTTTTTTTTTTTGGAAAATGCCTGGTCTGTTCTTAACACTCAGCTGTTCCTATTTTATTCCACTTACTTCATTGATCAATGATTTATGACAGAATGCAAAAGATAATGTAGTGAAATACCGTAATATAAAATTTTGCTTAAACAGAACTTCTGAGAACTACAAAGCAGCAGTAATATCTGTAAATAATTCATTTAGAACAGAGTGATTTGAGCATCTAAACCTATAGTTCATTACCATAGCAGATCCTATGGCTTATGTGGTAGGGGTAGGCTGTACGCTGGAATATTACGGTATTTGTACCATTTGATTTGCTTCACTCAGTGAGTGTTGTTGCTCAAAAGATACTGAGATAGGCTTATGCACACAAAACTTTATTTGTGGGGTCCATAACAAGTGGCATACGTGAACTTCAAGATTACCTGGAGGGCTTGGGGCAAATGAAACGGAAAGAAAGAGCAAGAAAAGGAAAGAGAAGATTCCTCAGTGGCCAGCTGGGGAGAGGAGCTAAGGTGACTGCTACTCCCTGGACATGCAGTCCAGCATGGTAGGTGACAGAGTTTTTGCCACGCATCTCCTCTAGCGCAACACACTTTGATTGCGGCCTGCTCAAACTCCTCATTTGCTTTTCCCATTTATGATGCTCTTAATCAGTGGCACGTGCTAAATCAGGAACAAGCGTTGCAGGCTGACTGGTTGCTAAACATTTTTGTATATATATTATTGGGCAGTAGTTACTGGGTATTTTAATGGCTTTATCTGCTTTGTTATGCATTAAGGTTCATCTTTCCCTAATAAAAACTGAAAGATACAAGACAAAGTATAGGAATAAATAAGGAGTGATTCTTACACCGCTGGCAATAGCTTCTAATGAATCTCTGCTGTTATGATGGTGTTTGAGCTTGCAGATGCAAGATAAGGAGGGTAACACCATGAGAACAGCAGCTTCAGAGAGCAAAGGAGGGGAGACACAGCTTAGAGATATAGTTTAGATTAGTGAGGGTTTTGTCAGAGTTAGGTTGATGGTTGGACTAGGCGATCTGAAAGGTCCCTTCCAATCTAGGCAATTTTATGATTCTATGAGAGGATACAGAGCTGTAAGTGAAAGGCAGGCTACAGGGTTGGGAATGGATGTCTCTTAGCATTACGTATCTTAAGGCACTGTGCAACAATGTGATGTTTCCCAATTAGTCCACCTGCCTATGTCCCCCAAGAGAAAAAGGTGCTGAGAAATTATTTCACATATGTCTTTTCTGAAGGTGTCTTGGAAGCAGATAGGGAGCAGGGCACTAGGGCTGAATGATTTCTTCTAGCACTGATTGCTTGTCTCTTCCACCTTTCCTGAGGGACTGGATACCTTCTTTTCCCTTTGTTATCTGGCTATGCACCTGAGATGGTGAGGTAAAGAATGGATTCGTCTGGCAAGATGACTTTTAGAAGTGGACGTTTGCCACCAGCTACCTCCCAAGTTGTCCTCAGAAAAGAGGATGGCTTTCCAGTGGTCTGGTTTAATTACTGTGGAGAATGCATAGGTTACATGAGTCAAAGTGCAGGCACATCTGCTTTAAGCTGTTCATCTCTCTTACTTCAGGTCAAGCTGCAAACTTGCACCCTGAGGCAGAGAGCATCAGGCATCAATGTGTTGAGTTTTTGCATTATGTGAAGGTTTTCATCTTCAGGTGAGATTTGCACACAGTTTATTAACTTATGCACTGAGCTTTGTGTAGCGGCTTATCTGTTTTCTGATTGTCTCTCTTTGTATATGTGTTCAGGTATCTGGAACCCCTTGAAGTGGAAAATGATGGAACGCTTCATCCATGTGAAGAACTAGAAGCGCAGTTACAATCAATGTTGGTGGAAGAGCTAAATGCTTTGACCATGCACATTGGTCACCTTTGTGAACTCCCTAGCAGCGTCCTGGCAGCATTTACTATTCAACATCCGGCAAAGGTTGATGTCTTTTATAATTTTAATTTTTTTTGTGGAACAGTATTCAACTTGATAAATTTTGGCTGAATAAAAATTAATCTTTCTTCAGGGCGAAATTGAAGTTACACTTTATATTTTGGTATTTTTTCCCCTTATTGACTAAATGCCATCCCATGCTTGACAAACACAACTAATGAGCTCTGGATTTTCTGTTGTGGTCTTTATTTATCTATTTATTTTAATGTTTTATAGCTTGTGGAATTCTTCCTGCACTATGCAAATCATAATACCAATTACAGGTAGATAAGTAGGCTTGAATTAGCATAGCATGTTTAAAAAAATTCCTCTGTGTTTGTCCTTATTAATGTTTTAAAATTTCTGCGCTTCCCAGCAGGAGGGGCACTTTGTTAGAAATACATTCTGAAATCTGACTCAAAATAGGAAAAGATCACGCATATGGAGAAGAAAAGTGCAAACGTGGAAGTAGCCTCTGCAACATTAAACACTAGTTTGGTGAAGTGTACAGCATTGTTTTGTGCATACATACAATAAATAGTGCTTTCAAATCTTTCAGAAAGAAAAAAGGAGTTTCAGTCTCGGGTCGCAAAAACTAATATCTGGAGAGGAATGATCCACTGAGAAGCAGCATTTTTAATCTTTCTGTTTGTTTAGCTTGTCAGTAGGGCCACTGGTGAGCTCATGAAAGAAAAAGTAATTTCAAGTAAACTTTAAGGAAGACAATACTGAAATTTTGGAATTACTTTAACAGGACACTTTACTTTAGCAGTTTGTGTGCTACCTGATGCTTTTCTGGAAAGGAAAGGATAACTAAAGGTGTTATAACCTTTCAAGCTTGAATCAAGACATTGTGTTTAAATTGTAGTTTAGATTAGGTTATAGACTTCATAAGCATCCCCTACAGACAGAATCAATTGTCATTTTTGCTTTAACTGAATGGCATGTTTGTATGTTACGGTGTGTTTGAGCATGGATATCAATGATGTTCATTGCAGGCAAAATGTATGCCTGTCTTCGTGTGTCTTAGTACAGTAGCCAGAATGCACTAAAAAAATGTTAAAAATAAATAAGTGACAGTGTCTATTTCTAATCATAGGTCTTTCCATCATCATGGCATTTACTGCACCTCCACTTGGATATTAATTGGCTAGTATTGGAAGTTCTTCATGTACTAGATGAAAAAATGATGAGTAAGTATGCCATTTTTTTCTTGAATGTATTTTTGTACAAATGACTGACCTAGATTTCTCATCTTAATTTGCCCAGAATCATTTACTACTTTTGGTAGTGTTTAAGCATAGCTATATTTAATTAGATAAACTCAAATATGGTGAAAACAGGTTCTCTGTGAATCTTCATGTAGCTCAAATTAAATATTATTAGGGATTTGTTCTATCAAAACTTGACCAGGGCTATGAAGCTTGTTCTCAACTGATGCTTACAACGTACTAAATAATAACAATAAGCTTTTTGATGTTGCAAATAAAAATGCATTTGCAGAGATCCAGAATGCGTAACAGTGAACAGGAATTTTATGGAAACAATGTAGGAAAAGTGTCCAAGGATGGACCAGAACAAAGAATCTCATGACAGAGAATTTGCATTGTTAACCATATGGGACAGTAAGAAAATACAGGGCAAAGGAAGAAGCCTCAGTAAAAGTACAGGAAGAAAAGGGCAAGGCAATACTTTTTTTTTTAAAGGGCAAAAGTGTGTTGATAAGAGGAAGCTGTTCATAGAAGTTAGATAAAAAAGATCATAGAATGCAATTGAAGAACCCAACTTCAAAGCAGTTCAGTTTGCTGAAGAAGAGTTGTTAAAATACAGAAAAGAACTTAATTTTGCTTTATGAGAATTATGTCTGTTGTTCATGTCCGTGCTAGCAAAATAAATCACAAAAATGTGCTTTCTTCTGTAATCATCGTGTCACTAGAACCAAACCTTTTCCACTGCCCAGTTGTATGCATTATCAGCATGTAAGTTCCATATAAGAATTGCAACAGCTAGAGTAACATTGAGGTCTGGAAAGAATGCACTGTATGTTTAGCCCAAGTAACTAGTACTGAATCTGAACTCTTGGATTAGCTTTCGCCTGCTCTGAGCGCTGTCACAACACAGCCTTGCTCAGATTAATGCATCTTCGTTGTTTCTGCATGTCTCTGTTACTGGATAATGTGTGGGTTGGCTGTTCTATAATTCTAGGTTTCTTTTATGATCTGTTGTGGGATTACCTGTTTTTCTTTTTGGGGGCCTTTTGGAGAATGGATGGGAAAACTGTTGGGGGCAATTAATTGTCCAGAATTCTATGTTTATTTCTAGATAAAGTTCTGAGTAATAATGGAGTAATCTATTTTCATAAGAGAAAGCTTGTGCTTCTTAACAACACTTACTAGTAAAGACAGTACTATCTCTGCATGTATTATCTTGTTTTGTATTCTTATGTGCCGTGTCGAATTTCTTATGTTCTCATTTTGTTCTGTAAAGTATGCTAAGTGGAAACTTTACACTGCTGAGTCCAGTGGCAGGATGGTGCGGTCAGGGCTTCACCCTGCATTTCCAAGAATAAAATACAGGCTTGTTCTACATATCTTCTGTTCCACTGAAGTCAAGGGAGTTGTACTGTTGGAAAGCTTGCAGGATAAGATCTTACAGCCTCTTAACTTTACCATTTTATCTGTGTTAATGTCTACAATTGCTCAAACTGGAATATGATCATGCCAGCTTTTTACATCAACACATCCAAAGGAAAGTGTTAGACCTCTCCAGAATTGTTTGTCATCAACTTGCATATCTGCAAAACATGTCATGATTTCAGAACATGCGCACTGGCACGTGACAAAGAGGAACTTGCAGATAAATAAATCTTTATTCTACTGAAAAAACAGATTAGAAAAAAAAAATCCTGTCTTGTCTTGTATTCCTACAGCCAAACGCAGGACTAAATATGTCTAATTTTTTTTTGTGTTTTAGGACAAGTTATATATGCTAACGATTTCACAAATCTAACCAGACAGAATTTAACCAGTATCAGTTTGTTTGAAACACACTGTGGAAGTCTCATATCTGACTTAATAAGCTTGTCCATCAACAAGTATATAAAGGTAACTTTTTTCTTTATATATGACACGGGCAGTTAGATGCTNTGTCAAGGGAAACCTTGTCCTTCTCTTCTCTTTTCTTTTTCTTTCCTTCTATAGCTGCAGTGTTTTTCTCACTTGTTTTGAGCACTCCAAAGCTAGGAAGTCATAATAGCTCCATATAGCAGCTAGTAAAAGAGCTGCGTAATCTTCTTCGACTGTGTCATTGTGAAACCTGCTTTAGATGGGTATGTGTGGTCCATAAGTGCAGGACTAAACTCTGAGAGTAAGTAGCAGTGACCACTGTATAATTCATGCTTTCCTAGTACAAAGACATGAAAAATGGAGTCCCCCTTCTTTCATATTACTCTTTGGGGCAGAAGGGGAGGCAATAGCTGTAGTAGCATTTGATAACTTCTTTTTAAACTATCTTTCTGTAGAGAACCCTGTTAACTTTAAATTATTAAATTTTCAGATAATATTGCAACCTCTTCCCCCATCAAAAGGCAAATAAATGAGAGTAATTCTTTAAAAGAGAGTTTCAAATAGTATCTGTTGACCATTGTGCTTGATGATAGGCTTTGAAATGTCAGGTGTTAAAATGACAGATTTATCCTACTTTCATAAAGCCATGTTACAAAGAGAGAAGATTTCTTTGCCACTGCTTTTTCTTCAGTTCTCCCTAGGCTTGGGCTGCACAGCTTCAACTAGTTCTATTTGAGATTAATTTCTGAAGTGGAGCTTGGACTTGAGCTGGATCTTCAGCTGGTGCCTCCTCTAGTATGCATTCATTGCTATAATCCAGTAATGGAAATAATATTCCTCAAAACTGTTGAAAAACAGGTACCCATAATAGTCAGCTCATCACTACAGCATGTCATTAAGCTTTTGTCTGAGAATATTCAGAAGTGGATCTCTCAATACTTGTGGGTAACCTTGGGAGGAGGGACATGCTCCACACACATCTTTTCTGATCTGTTTCTTGGGCAGCTCTGGTATCAAGACGCTTGACTTGGATCACGTACTGAGCCCATTGTGCTCTGAGGTACATTTGACAGAGAAATACATGGCCTTGGGTATCTTCTTTCTATTTTCAGCAGCACATCTCTGGCACTAGAGATGTGTTGTCCCAACAGTTCCACAGTTTGAGGTTATAACCCTTCTCACCCAGACACTAAACTCGGGACGGTGCAAGAGGAAATTCACACTCTCTCTGAAGAAAACAATGTCTCAGTTATCCTTAGCCTAACAAATACCTGTATGGCGCCTTGCTTTGATAGTACTAGCCAAACTTTATCCTGGACGGATACTGCCTATCTTCTACAAGATAGCAGTATCTCTTCTGCGGAAAAGCACAATAGTAGATGCAAGTAATAGATAAAGAAACCTAGTTGCTGCAACAACTGATACTCCATGTAAAAGGCTTGAAACTC